>SNQJ01S0091917.1:0-21348 GCA_010110895.2 Picea sitchensis | reverse complement strand
TAAATTATTTCTCACCTTTTAAACCCTTTGTTGTAGTTGGTCCAACTAGATTAGTATGCACAATTTCTTTTGGTATTGTCATTGAATATTCCTTTGATTTGAACCTAGTCTTTGTTTTCTTTCCTTGTTGACAATGTTTGCATAAAGTGTTGCTTGGTTTCGTGATCTGGGGAATTTCTCTGATTGCTTCTCTTTTTCTGACTTTGACAAGGTTATCAAAATGTATGTGACCCATTATTCTATGCCATATCCAACTTTCATATTCCTTTCCCAGACAACACTTTTCATTTCCAATTTCACTTAACACATATATGTTGCTTGAAGTTCTCGCAGCTGTAGCAATCAATTTTCCTGAACCTTCCTTTCTTGTCTCACACTTTTGTGAATCAAAAGTAACTTTATGAACTTGGTCACACATTTGAATCACACTTATACAATTATGTTTCATATATTCTACTAGTAGAACATTTTCTGCCCTGGTATTCTTATTCCCAATTCTGATTGTGCCTTTTCCAATGATTTTAGCTGAATCATCATTTCTGAAGGAGACTGATCCATCTCTTTCCTTTCTTAATGTAAGAAGCGTGTCTCTATCACCTATCATGTGTTTTGAACAACCACTTTCAACATACCAACCACGTTTCTTCTGCTTAGATTGTAGAGTGAGTGTGAATTCTTCACTGCTATACTTATTTTTCCTTCTTATCCATGTCCTTTTCTGAGGTTCATGTATGTGACTGTTGTTATTCTGTTGCAGTTCTCTAGGAGGGACTGTCATTGTGAAATCTTTGGCCATGTGTCCAAATTTGTTACATTTGTAACATTCCACTTCAATGCTCAAATATTCAAACCTGTTGTAACTTCTTCTCTATGCTTCACTGGGCCTTCTTGGATAACCCTTTTGTGCATGACTTTCAAAGTTGTTTATGTTCTTGTTGTTAGATGTGGTTCTTTTTCCTTTATATGTTTGTTTTCTACTTGAGTAACCTTCATCATTTATCTTTTTATTATGAGGACATTTGTTATAAAAATGACCAATACCATCACAATTAAAACAAATCAAAGAAATCTTACATCTATACCTACCATTGGTTCCCTTATTCAATCTTTTGACAAAGTTGGCCACTTATTCATCATCTTCTGAGACGTCACTGATGTTGCTATGTTATTTTTCTTTTTTCTTTCCCTTTTTCTTTGAATTTTTGGATGCTTTGAAGGATGATTCTTTTATATCTATATTTTCCTGTTTAGTTTTGATTTCATATGTTGTGAAGATTCCACGTAATTCAACCATGCTTATTGAGTTCAGATCTTCTCTTTCTTCTAATGCTGATATCTTAGGGTCAAATCTCATAGGAAGAGATATTAGTACCTTTTGAACAATTACAAATTCTTTGATTTCTTCTCCCAATCCCATGATTTCATTTACTGTTTCATCGACTCGTAAAAAGTAAGCTGCAATATTCTCATCTTCCTTCATCTTTAGTTGTTTGAACCAATCTCTGTATGTTTGAAGCTTTGTTGATTTGAATTTTGAATATCCTTCATAAATATTTTGAAGTTTGTCCCAAATATCTTTAGCGGATTTACAATGTGCAACTTTGGCGAATATTGATTCTCCAATACCATCAAAAGTGCATTAGTGGCTTTGGAGTTATCCCGACCGAGTTTTATTTCTTTTCTATTTGTCGGCAAAACTGCTGGTGTTGTGTATCCATCTACAATTGATTGCCAAATTTTAAATCCCTGTGCCTGTATATATGTTTTCATCCTTATGATCCAAAATGCATACTTATGTCCATCAAATTGTGGTATTCCATTTTTATACATGGTGTTTCTCTCCACAATCTACCTTTCAGTGGTTAAACTAATTTATGAAGGAACTTCCTCTAAAACCAATTGTTTGATTATTGAGAGGGGGGGTGAATCAGTAATAGAGAAATTTAATCCTTTTTCACCAAAAATACAAGTGTTATATCAATGTAGAATTATCATCCAATAGTTATAGAGTAAATAAACAATTAAAAAATGAGCAGTCACACACATACACAGTACACCGATGTTTTTACGTGGAAACCCAAAGAGGGAAAAAACCACATAATGCTTTTGCTTATATGTCTTGAATAATTACATTCATTGGAAGCACCAACTTCCTTTGTTTTCCATCTGTAATTGGAAGGAGGCTCCAACTCCCCAGTTTTTCAGGCTACTACCTGAGGGAAGCTCCAACTCCCCAATTCTCTCGATACAACCAGAAGGAGGCTACAACCACCTATGTTCTTCGGCTACAATCGGAAGGTGGCTATAACCACCTATCCTTGCTCCGTCCAACCACCCTGAAATATAAATGCCAAATGTAGATAACCTGTCACTGTCATTGAATCAACCAGTGCCACTATCAACCTATCACTGTCAACCTATACCAATAACCTGTAACAAACTGTATCAATCAACCTGCACCAAACAACCTGTACCAATAACCTATAACAACCTGTACCAATCAACCTGCACCAAACAACTTGTACCAATAACCTTAACCAACATGTAACATGCATCAACCATGCATCAACCTTGACTCATCAAGATGTACCAACATCATCAACTATACACCTCATGTATGTGTCAACTCATCAACTACTTGTCTCAACCATGTACCCAACATGTACCTCAACTATATACCAAAGACATACACCAATATAACCATAAAAAATTCATCACTCTATTTATAAACCAAATACCATAGATCCTTACATCAAACCATGTGCCACAACCTCACTGTTATGTAGCCTCAAGATAAATCAACAACTTCAACAACACATCATAACCAAAAGACCAATACACATATGCCAAATACCAACAACAAAATACAAACTGTATCCCTCAACAAATCTGATATATGCAGTAATATTGAACATCCAATACCATCTCAAGAGATAAAACCTAGCTCACAAAAAATACCTCAAACAAGATGTGCCATATCTCTCATAAATAGCCCCTAACCATGTTGCTGCCGCGATTTTTCTGCCGCACTTTTTCTACTGTGATTTTTCTGCTGCACTTTTTCTACCGTGATTTATCTGCTGCACTTTTTTTCCACGATTTTTCTGTAGCAATTTTTATGCTGCACTTTTCTTGTTGCACATTTTCTACTGCAATTTTTCTCTATCAATAGTACCTGCCCAAATAACCTTTCACAAAAATAGATATTCAATGATATTCAAGTGTGATTAAAATGAGAGAGACTTGCCTCTTATTTATACTTTCATGTAGTATCCCACTTTCCTTATTTTAGGGAGTTCTCCATTAACTTTATTATTTAAACAAATTCTTTTTCAAACACTTTGAATTTTTGGGACTTCTAGATGACTCATGAGGTTCCTCCAACATCACATGGCCGTAACTCTCTAACCGTGAGGAGTTATGTGACGTTCCACATACCATCAGAAATGGCATGACAAGAACTATCCATCTAGGATAGTTTCACTGACAAATTCACTGACCTTCATCTCATTATTCGACAACTAATTATGGGTTCTATAACCATAATTCTAGGATAACTCAATCCGCAAAGCGTCTTCCCATGAAGGATTTCACCATAAGGGGACCACTTTGGAGTTCATCCATTTGTACTTCTTATCAACCATGACAATACAATAATGAGTCATATTTACATCAAACAAACTTGGTTCCATTACCCAAACCTTTGTTCTACTGAAATTTTCTATCGTACTTTCTTCAAGGGTTGACATCAATGAAAACCAACCTTAATCAACATGAGGTTTCTTTTGCATGGATGGAATAAGGACTTGTGTTTAATAGAAAAGGAAAAGGGTGGAAGGTATATGTGGTTTTCAACCTTTGAGGAATTATCGAGAAGTAAGCATTTGACATTGGCATAGATAGTTGAGGGATTGAGGGCTTTGAGTTGCATAGACTGAGGGGTTGGTTTAGTGTAGAGCCATCCACCACACTGTTGTGACATACTGGATCACAACTTGGAGTGAAAGGGATTAACATGTATGGAATTAAAGCAAGTGAAGTTCTCTAGTTCTCAGTTAAACTCCTCTCCATTCCCATATCTCATGAATGATATGGTTATATGCAATCAATTTTTATTAGTTTTTATCATTTTTATGGTTGTAAGTTATGTATTTTGTATCCACGAAATTTTCTTTAAGATTTAGAGTATTAATGGCTAGTTGGGCCACTATAGAAACACTTAGGGTAGAGGGTGATCCATTAGTAAATAGGTTGGATGAATTTAAAACTCTCATAAAGTCTCATTTTTAACCTATCGGTATGTAAAGAAGAAATGGATCTGGTGGCACTACTTCAGACAAAGGTAGGCACATAGTGTACGCTAGTACACCACTGAGTTAAGAAATATGGCTATCATGTTGCGTATCTCTCCCAAGAACCTAGATGTAATCCTCACGTATCTGGGGGGTTTACCCGATTATCCAGGAACAAGGTGATTCTCTTCAAGATAAGGACAATGGATGAGCTATGTGTATAGGCACAATATCTTGAAAAAATAGGCCAAAAGAAGGGGTAGTCAAGTGGTTCTAAGTTGAAATGGTATCAAAAAGATTACAAGGAGGGGAAGAGGAAGTGTAAAGGGGGAAAATATAAGAAGACAACAAACACTACACATTAGTGAAAAGTTCCCAAAAAACATTTCAACCAATACAAAATTGATGGCCAAACTGAGGAAAAGTGTTGGAAACTACATCCAGAGATAAATGCAAAGAACCACAAGAAGGATGGAAAGAAAATGAATTTTCTAGCCACATATTCGAGAAATTAGGTTGAAAGTAGCTTTGATGTGGATGAAAATATTGTCTGCACATCTATGTAGAAGAAGGTGAGTCTGAGTAGCCTTCATCACTAGGAAGAGAAGGAGATGACCAAGCTCTTCCACATCAATATTTAGGTCAAGAAGTCCAAGATATATGATATGTTTGAATTTGGTTCATAGGATATTCTCATAGTATCATATCTGGTCATCAAACTTGGATTGGAGGTTCATGATCATCCTATCCTCTATCTATTGGTTTTAGTAAAGAAGGATGTAGATATCAAGGTAACAAATATGTCAGAGATTAGATTTTTTTGTAAGTGTTGATTTTAGAGACGATGTAGAATTGGATGTAGTACCACTGGAAGTATGCATAGTAGTGTTTGAAATACACTTCATGTATATGAGGGATGTTATATTAATGTGGAGAGCCAACCAATACCTCCCCATCATAGATACGAAATCCTTCATCATCAATGCACACAAAGGAAAATAAAATATTCCACTGGTAAGTGCCAATCAAGATAAGAAATTGATCAGTTATATGAAGAAATATGTTTTAGTTTTCCTAAGGGAATACTAGTCTTGTGAAGGGTCGTTAAAAGTAAAGACATCCTTTCAAGGTTTCACTAAGGATTAGAAACATAAATCAGAGGAGTTTTTAAAGGAATGAAGGGGAGTGTTCCAGGAGCCTAAATAGATATCCCCTAAGAGGGAAGTGGAGCATGAAATCAAATTATTGGTAAACTCCCTCTTGTTGAATATTGGGTTGTATATAAATTTTGTTTTGGAAGCAAACAAAGTAAAGAAGAATTTGTTGGAGCAGGGTGTGATTTTACCAAGTACCTCACCTTGTGGGTCACCCATCATAATTGTGCCCAAGAATGATAGGACTTGGATAATTTTTATCGATTGCAGGGTATTGGATACAATTACATTGAAGAATGATACCCTCTACCTAGGATCAAGGATCTATTGGACTATTTTCATCATGCCAATTACTTCACTAAGTTGGATTTGAAATTAGGATATCACTAAGTATCAGTAAATAATAAGACACTTAGAAGTCTACCTTCAAGACAAGGCAAGGATTGTATCAGTGGTTGGTTAGTCCATTCAGTTTATGTAATGCATCAACTACATTTATGAGACTAATGAATGGTTTTTTACGCTCTTATATAGATTCACTTCTTATTATATATTTGGATAATATAATGGTTTATAGTGCTACCTAGGAGGATAACATCTCATATCTTCTGTAGGTGTTAGATACTCTAAAGAAGCACCAACTATTTGGAAATCTCAAGAAATGTGAGTTTTCTCAACAGTCTTCGATGTATCTGGGGTATGTTTTCGATGGAGGTGAGCTCAAGAAATATTTGGCCAAGATGGAGACCATGATGAAATGGATAGGTGCTATAAATTGTACAGAAGTTAGGAGCCTTGTTGGAGTAGAATAGCACTTCCAAAAGTTCATAGCTTCATTTTCAGCAGTAGTTGCACCACTCCATCGAGTGGGGGGAGAATAAATGAAATTATGTAAGGCCTCTAAGTTACAGAGCCTCATAAAAATAATATAAACACATAAATTATTTCTAACCTACTTCTTTAGTTACCGTTCGAGCATAATAATTGATGGTTTAACAACATACTAACAACAATATAATAATTAACAAAAACGTACTCATTAACATCAGTATAATGATTAAAAACAATATAATGATTAACAACAATATAATGATAACAACAATAAGAAAATGCATAAGGTATTTACCTCAACATGATGCTCAACTTGAAGATGATGATGTTTTTGATGATGTTGAACCTACCCAAACTAAGTATTAACCTACCAACCAACTAGGAACAACCTCTTTGGCTCCCTAGCTCTAGGAATCCTTACGATTTCCTAGCCCCTGAGCCCAAAATTCCTAGAAACAACTATGCCCTTGTGAGAATCCTCAAGCAAAACATTTCCAACAAAAAATGTTGTTTCCTTCCCTCCTCCTTCTTCCTCTCCAAATTTTCTTACCTTCCCATAAACCAAAATATCGCAAAACCAAATATCCCTCTCACCAAGTTCTCCCCTATCCTTTATATTCCTCCCTCAAATCCATTTCTCCAACTGCCTTACCCCCCATTAATTTCTCAACCACCTTATCTCTCCCATTAATTACTTCATCTACCAATGTTAATAATATTATAATAAAGTATCCATAAAGTCATTTTAGTAATTAATTAAATTAATATTAATTATTCATGATAATCACATAGTTAATTGTTGTTGTTACATACACCCACCCTTCAATAAACTTCATACCGAAGTTTGAGTAATTTACAATACAAGGGTAATTACACATGGTTCATACACCCACATCAAATAAACAACATTGTCAGTAAGAAAAAAAGAAACTTATACATACTAGTGTACATGTGCAAGAAATGCATGTGTAGCTAGCACATACAAGGCTCACGCATGTAATAATGACAATAATTATCACACCTATAGTAATTATTCTATGCGTCCAATCCAACAAACAAGACCATTCATTTCATAAAAGATAGTAAACCAATTAAAATGTTCGCAAAATCCCTCAATTACAATAATTTAGCACACCAATGTTCATTTAGACAATTGTAGTTCAGTTAAGCAATTATGAATATAAATATACACATATTTTCTTTTCAAAAGGAAAAAAAAAACAAATTCAACTATAAGGAAAAATACTCATACACTCTCAACTATTTATATTCATCCTTCCTCCCTAACTTACTTCTATCTTCCATCCCTATCCTTCCTCTGTTGGACTATCTTGGAGCATCAACTATATTGACCTAACTCCAAATAGAACCTATAAGCGGAAGTGTCACTCTCTTGACCAAGCTTCCCCCAACAAGAAACTAACAATCATCATCCCATGTCTAGCAGAACGTGAGATAACACCATCCTCCCATCACTCTAGGTTTCAGAGGATACACGGTGGAAAATTCCTCCACCCCTCCGAATAGAACTAGGGTCCACACCCTACCATGGAATATACAGTGGCATTGTGTTGCTGGGAATTTTGTCATCGTATATTCAGTTTTAGGTAGTCTCACCACCTAAAAAACCTGCAATGGTCCATATATCATAGCAATTCATTCAGACCAACATAATTTCACATACAAAGATTCATACCATATTGTTTCTTGGTCGGTGTTCAGGACATCAAATTTTATTATCATTATCCTTTGGCTAATTCATAGCCTATTGACCTGCATATTAGTCTATAATACAAACTCATACATATCTATGCATTATCAACATGTAAATTCACTCAACCATAATCTCAATTCGGTATCCACGTACCAACAACTTTAAATTTCAAAAATTTCAAGTTAGAAATAGATCGCATAATATCCCCATAATTCAATTAACGTTAACCATTCATAGAATTGGCATTCACATAATAGATTGCATCATTTCCATCATCATTCAAATAATGTTAAACATTCATTGACGCAAACCCCACTGCTATTGTCACAACCGCAGTAATTCAACCAAAAGAACCAACAGATCTCGAAGAGGGGAAATGCCTTTTTCATTCACAGAATTGGGTGAAGGGGACCCCGCTGCATTTTATTGTTGATAGCGGAAGCCAGAAGAACCTCATCTCAACAGGTGTCATCAAATAGTTGGGATTGTCGACAACACCACACTCGCAACCATACAACATTGGGTGGCTTCGCCAAGGATGAGATCTCCATGTCAGCCAACAATGTCGATTGTCATACGACATCCAAACCTTCAAGGACAAGGTATTATGTGATGTTTCCCCACTGGATGTTTGTGATGTTCTCTTGGGCTAGCCATATATGTGTAAGTGCCATGTTGTTTATGAGTCTTGACCCCATAGTGTCATTGTTACTTTGGGGGGTCATCTCCACAGAATACCAGAGGTAGTTCCGACTATTGTTCCACCTAAAAAGTGTCGCAAGGCAGTATCTCATACTGCAAAATTTAGCTTCTTCACAATCTGTTCAAAAGGAGAACAGAAGGACACTTCAACCACTACAGCCTCACCCCAAGCACCTTCTATCCAACCGAAGAAGGTCGACAAGGCTGCAACAAAGTGCAAATATTCCTTCTGCACACCATCCTCTCATGTATCTCAACTTGTTGAACAACCTCAACCTCAACAGGTTCTTGACATACTTCCACAGACTGAGCAACGCGATGTCTCCAACAATACAAGTAGATCACCAAGATGCAAATCCAACAAACACTTTTCCCTCTCCCTCCGGAACTCAATGCAATGGAGACCATTTATTTCTAAGGAGGGAGAATTAATCCAGGTGGATATCGGTGGCCACCCACCTTTTCTAACTAGCTCAAAACAATTTTCTGGAAATTTTGGCCATTTACTATTTTTAGCAGGTTTTAACTTCCGGGGCCATTTTGAGGGCCTAAATGAAGGTTTTTCGAGATCGAGGTTCTCAATTATATCCAAAGGCATTATTTATCCCCCAAAATGAATCTCCTCGACGATACCTTTCCAACGAGCTATCATACGCCTAAAACGGAGATCGTATGTAAAAGTTACGACCTTGAGAAGTTGATGTACTAACTTACCCAAACGTGGCCCACATGACTTTTGGCGCTTCATCTCCTAGGGTTATGTTTTTGGATGTCTAGGGTTTTTGGCATTCCTGTTTATTGTAAAAAGGCCTTCAGAGCCTCATTGTACTCATCTTCTTTCAAATGAACACATTCGTCACATCTCTTCTCAGAGATAAGCCGCCACCATTCTAGTGAGTCTTTCACTCTGTATTTTTACAATCTCTGTACATTTATTTGATTAATAGAAATCATGTATTACTGTATATCCATGTTTATGGTTGCATCTCTGATACATTTGTGTTATATTATTGAATATCTGAAATATCTCTGTGCATTTCTTTATTATATCTTCGTTCTCATTTTGTGCCGAAAATAATCTAGATCAGACGTCTTGGAGGTGGCAAGAGAGATGTCTTAGATGTGCCAAGAGTGATGTTAAGAGGTATAAGCTCCGACATGGTTTCTATGGGAGAGACACTTCAAGACGTCGCAATATCGATTGTGTTGTGCGTATTTAATATATATATATATATATATATATATATATATATATATCAATATTGAAAGGGACATATACATTAACCTTTATTAATATACTAGCCATATCAATATTTAAATCTATATCATCGGTCTTAGGAAACATTGGTTGAGGAGGAGGACTAACTTCCAATGGTAAAGGGAGTCTTGTCTAATGAGGTTTAGGATCACTAGGATATGTCTCAGATGTGTTATCACATGAACTCGCAATTGTTGAGCTAAAGTCTGAAAGCTCAAGTGCAATCATGTGTAACTTAGAGGGAAGGCCCCTGTCACCTCAGAAACCCTCTTTCACTTCATGGTAGCTTTCCTCGGACTGAAGGGGGTTTTCCTCATTTAAGATTGTGAGGAATTAGGGAAAGGAATCTCAATGTGGAGAGTGAAGTCCAAGAAAAATGCATTTGGGTAGCTTTAGACTATTGAAGAAAATACTTGGAGGTCTCAAGATGCCCTCCTAGAAAGTATCCCTCATTCAATCGCCATCCTTTAGACTATTGAATAAAGTACATGTCATCGAGTGCCAACATTTACATGTGTGGCCAAATGATCAATTTAAAAACATGGACTTGTAATTATGATAATATAGAGAGCGGATCTTCGAATAGGGACTCTACGTCTACTTCCCAACCTGTTGGACCTCTCCAAATATAAGAGCCATCACTTGACACAGTGTTTTTCCCACCAAAGGGTGTGCTTCCTAGGTCTACGCATAATCCCAATGCATGGATTTCCCATAATTATAGTATTGTGTAAGATTTAACACAGACACCATGTTCCATGTTGTCCCTCAAAGTCCTTCGATGTTTCCCAATGCAACGAAGAGCATTTTTGTCTACTATATGAGGGGTGGACTCTTCATATACTAGTTTAATTACATTTGACATGGACCAAAGTTAGGCTAGAATCCCCCACCATATTTCTTTTCAAATTCAAGTATTCTCGCATGGGACGAATATATTCAAAACTATTGTTGATGAAGGGGCCTCCACTTGTATTATGTCTATGCCATGCTGGAGAGATATTGATTCCCCAGAGCTTGTGCATTCCAACACCATGTTGAAGGCAATCGATGCCCACATGTTTAAGCCTCGAGGAATCATTTCCGCCTTTCCTGAGGAGTTAGTTTGAAAGACTATCATTTTAATTAATGACCCCAACAAATTTGAGGTTTAAGTTTCCACACAACATACAAATTTATCTTAGAAGGGATACCAAAAGGCTCTATAAATTAAAGACATGGAAACCTCTTACTCCAATTTAAGTTATTAAAAATTACCCCAAAGTGTTATAATTATATTACAAGGTGTGGTTGGAGATCATCCAAAAACCAACAAGTGTTTGATTTTGCATAAAAGTGTTTCTTGGTTCAAATCTCTCTCCCCCTACATTACAGTGTGCAAAGTTGGGATTAATAGCTCCCACTAATTAATCAAAAACATTTATGGATAAAAATAAATAAAAGATTTTTAAGTGTGAATTTGAGAGCCAACAACAATAGTTAGTATCCTAGCATCATCTCTCACAATGAAGAGAAATTTTTGCATCTAAAAATGTATACATAGATTATCCACTATGAACATCTTAGAACCAAAATATTCTTAGCTTTTGTTGCAGTGTCTAAATATGGTGTTATTGAAGCACACCAGTGCATTGTAGAATGACAACAACAAAAATTGTGAGTGTAGTGGACTATGAACTCATCATGCACCAACCAAAAAGTCGTGGTCAAGACACAATGATCCACTCCCCTTCCACATATGTCTCATCAAAAGTATATAAGTTTCTTTCGATATCATGGGTTTGAAGCCCTAGAATTCAACCTTGGTCAAAAACACCTTCAATCTATAAAGTCAAATGGACTTTGTCTCATGATCCAGTTTGGCTAAACCTTTTCCGTGAACAAATGGGTGAGAGATGGATTTTGAACTAGCTCATGTGGAGCTTTAGTCATCAATCTATGATGTTTGGGGCAAAGAAGAATTTTTCTTCATATTAAGAGATTTGGGGAAAACATCCCTTAATATAACTCTAATTCCTTTTGGAGAGAAAAAAAACAAACTTATGTAAAGGAGATAAAGACCAAGACCTTACATTTTTTATGATGATATCTAAGAACCTATTTAATGTCTTACAATACCTAAATAAGGTTGGCACGATGTATGACTAGAATCAAATAAAATTTATTTTTAGGCAAGGCCTTATAATTTGAAGCATTGATCTTAAAATATTATCCTTTGTAAGATAAGGGATGATCACTCTAGAATAAAATGGCATACCCTTTATAACCACCTTAAATGAAAGGACCTTAAAGGCTTTATTGGAATGAAGTATGCACCCCAAATGACATACCAGATAGGGTTGGTCAAAGTCTTACTATAAGCAAGTAGACCTACCTTTCAAGGCCTAATTGGAACAGAGTACCCAAACCATAAGAAGACATTTTAAAGCCTCACTAGGAAACAATGCCCCATTAATTCAACAAACGTGGAATTTCAAATCCTTATCGAAACCAATATACAATGCCCTTCACCCCTAGTATGAAGGTCTTTCAATGCCTCACTGAAACAAAGTATTCACCCTTGACATGAGGGCCTTTTAATGCTTGAATGGAAAAAAGTAATTGCCTATGATGACTTAATGTCTCTTTGTTAGCCAAGGGTTGATAAGAGAATATGTGGAAGGCTGACATTCTCATTGTAGTTGCTAATGGTTTCTAAGGAGATGAAGGATTAACTATTTCATTTCATTAGCTAAAGGTTTCTAAGGAGATGGAGTGTTAACTTAGAATGGGGTCCTTCAAAACCTCATTAGAATGTGAAGCCCCAACTGACTAATGAATGTGAGCTTCAAAACATGGAATGAAGCATCAACCACCTTAATGTAATGCTCACAATTCCCACGAAGATAACCACTCATATCCTTACTCTACAGGTTTAGGTGTACCCATATTTGTTCTTTGATATTCTTAGGTGTAATCACATTTGGATGGTACGACCTCACAAATGTTCCAAGAGATCTTGTCCATGGACTCCAATAAGCTTGGAGTTCCTCAATGGATGGGAATTCCATGACTATTTGATGACTAGATGGTGGCTTGGAGTGTTTAGTTGTGAATATCTTGGTTAAGCCTAAGGTAGCATCTGCAATGGATGTGTATAGTTGGGTGGGAAATTACTTATATGCAACCAATTTCTTGGACCATATTAGTGAGAAGATAACCAATGTTCAATCTTTTCTCTCAAATATGTATCTATAACTCTACAATTAAGTTTGAGTTCTCCTTATGAATGCATTTCGAAATGGAATCCTCAATTTAAATGATTATGTGCATGTTTATTCCTAAGACATTAGTTAATTGCATGCATGTATGAATTGGAATGACTTTAGAATTTAATGGGTTCAAATTTATATTGAGATTTTTGAACCAGGGTAGCATCCCATCCCCATAGGTTGGGAAATATTTTGAAGGGGGTGTTACAATTTGATTGTCTTGATTAACCCAATCGATTACTCGACTACCAAGTTGACCTCTAAGTTGAATCTCAACTATCGACTGAATTCCTCTAGAAGATCTAGAGGTAGACATATTGTTCTGATAAATAGTGATGGAGTGATGATAATCAAAACAAATTCAATGGTAATGGAACACATAAAATCTACTTGTAACATAACCATAAACTAACAATCCATATTTTTTATTACTTCTTGAGAACCCAGTTGCACCTTGTAGCCACTTTTATTTCCATTGTAGAGGGAACATACAAAGGTACCATGTTAGGAAGTAAAAAACATCAATGGATACTTTTTTTGAGTTATTGTTTTCACATATATATTAAAAATTTCTAAAATAACCCAAAACTGTATATGTACGAAACTTGAGAATTTTCATTTCTTGTATTGTAGCCACTTTTCCTTTCTTGTTTTTGGTAACATAGATAGGAATATTAAAATTGATCTATAAAGTTTTATATTCTTCTGAGTTTCTACAAGATTCAATAGATTGGTACATAATGTATATGAAACTTTTTTACTATATATTTAACTTTTTTACTTTGTTTTGGAGTTAAGAAAATGAAATAACCATGTATAACCTCTTGTTTCCATGTTGAACATGAAGTAAAATTTTCCACAATGGATTGTATAACCTCCTGTCCCTAATCCAATAACCAATATATTATATTTAATGCAGTTATATAGTGGCAGGGTTTCCAATAATGTTGCATGAATGCATTCTAGTTTCTGTTTACACAAAGGAATTGAAAGTTGAATAGTGCAAGCCAACTCATGTTCGATTTCTGCTTCTTTTTCAACATTGTCCTTTATAACTATAACGCATTCAAAACCTTGAGAATGTCCAATTAAGAGCAGAAATTGTTTCTCTCTTAAAACCAGGGGTATCCATGTAAGAAAACAATATTTATTTTTAAAGGAGCTTCTACAATCTGCGAGTTGACTAGAAATTTTTCTCACATATGGATCTAGAACACCACTATGGATAAGAAGTAAAACAAAATATGATGAATTGATATCAAATATAAATAAATGTTAACAAACCATGAAGGATTGATCTGGGTGATATATTGGTAATGGGCCACCTTTTTCATCAACTATATCTAAAAGGTAGAATCAAAGTTTTCAGTTATAGAGGATGTTGTATTCAATATCCCCCCAGAGACCATGCTTGAGCACTCATTCATAGCTCCATTGGTGGATATTGATAAACAATATTTAGAAATGGATGCTTCATTCTTTAATGATTTTTGGTTTGAGTTAACACTGCCTGAGTAGAGCTCGTGATTGTTTGTCTAAAATCATTTATTCTAATGGGTACATGAGAACCGCCCCCTAATGCTCTCCTTGAAATTTATTGCTGCAATATTTAGACTCTCCATAGTAGCACCATGTTACATCTATGAGTCCTTATGAGAAAACCAATTAATTCAAAAACTTTCAAACAATATGATGATGATCATGATCTCATAGAAGCTAAACTAGTAATTGCAAAAGTGGCTAAAATAATAGCAATTGCAAAACACACATATGTCTTCTTCCTACACTCCTCTGGAATATATATCTTCACTAAGTCAAAAAATATAGATGCTAGCAACAATGTAGGGTGCGACGTCAATAAGAGATGGCCCAACTTCTCTATAAAATGACACAAATTGTTCCTCTCGCATCATATTTAATAAAAATCCTTGAACATTATAAAATAGCTTCTAAGAATGAAAAATGTATGATTTCCTTCCCACAAGACAATGATCATGAATTTTGCATTATCATAGTTCAACAATGTGGTTCCACAAGCCACTGAATAAATGGGTGAACCTTGATATTGGAATCTAATTATTTGTAACTTTGAGATCTATTAAAACCTTCCTAGTTGCACAACCTTCAAAACTAATTGCTCTTTCCAAAACTCATAGGGGTGTTTAGTTTCAAATTACAACACAAAAATACTTAGAATTCTAAGAAAAAAAATTCAATGACCATTTTAGAGACCCGCAAGGAAAATATTTCCTATACCAAAATAATGAGAAACTTTAACACAAAGATGAAGTACTTGTCTATGTAGAATATGTAGAATAATAAGTCCCAAAATGTAGGTACAGAAAAGCATGATGGAAAATAATAGAGAAAAAGAATAACAACATTTTATATTTACTCTCATATCATTACTTCTTTGGATACACTTCCGCAACTAAGTCCACCTCTAGAAAATCAATTTTAATCTATCATTTGATGAAAAACAGTTTCAATATACTTGTAACTACAAATGAGATCCACCTATTAGAAATGTAGCTCAATCCCATTCCCATCAGAGCGATTTGGAGGCTCCACTCTAAATTTCAACAGGTTCCCAGTTTCATAAGATGGACATAATTGTGCAATCACTTTTGCATCTAAATAATCATCACATGAAAAGAACCAGACTGAAAGATCGTTGCAAAAGATAAAGGAAAATATTCCATATAGTGGTAGAGAAACCTAGTTACGTGAAAACACAAGAGTTATTAAAAATATACTTTTTGTTGATAGCCAAGCAATGCCCAGTGTTTTCATAGTTCTCAAGCATGTGGTCATTGATGAAGTGGCTACAAAGAACCTATTTATAGCTAAGACAAATCCAATTTTCTACAGGATGGTCACACCTGGAAAAAAAAAGAAGCCGTGTGAAAATATTTAAATGCACGTATTCATGGTTAGAGACAGAATGCCAAAATCCCATCTTTCTTATTCCATCAAAATCTAATAGGGAAGAACACTTGGATATCTTACTTCCAAGATCTTGTAAATTTTTAATTTAATCATCAATTTTGGTTCTAAAAATAACTAATAGTTCCCATGTTGAGCTCTTCTTTTCAATTATAAGCCTTGTAATAAGAAAAAAATTCTACATTGTTGATTTTTCTTGACTGATACAACTAACGATGAACTTCCACATAGATCATATGAGCTTCCATGTCCTTCAGTAAGAAATACATGGAAATTGCAGGAAGCCCAAGCTATGCCAAAAAAATGTAGAGAACTGCGTGAAAGTTATTGGTTGTAATGGGCCATGCTCCTGTGTTGCAAGAGGACCAAGATCTGTTTGTTATGAAGCAGGATAGGGTGGCATGTTGCAGGATATGAAACAGCCGACGGGCATCTCACAGAGAAGCAAGTAGAGAGATTCAACCCATAGCTAGGATTTGTTGTGTATGCTAGATGGACTCGATGTGCAAGGCACAAGCTCAATATGGCATGAAAAAACAATAAGATCGGGCTCACAGTGGGTATCAATGCCAAAAAAAATGTGTAAAAACATTAAGATGGGGAACCAAAGTAAATTTTTTGTAAAAAAATTATGATCAGATCTGAAACACTACACAGTGAAATAAACACCCATGTAAATCATGCTTTTACTGAACAATATTCAAATATAATACAAACAACTGAGACAAAATATATGGAAGAGATAAAAAAAAAGGTAATGGAGGCCACAGGAACAGTGAATAACCTAAAAGGAAACTGCCTTCCCATGGTTATAGAAAGGTCATGTTCTTTCTCTACTGTTCAGACCTAGTCAATAAAGATTTGTATAGTAGCTCAAACTCTAGATTACAGTAATAGTTCAAAATAGTTTTAACTGCTACAAGAAATGGATTTACCATAGAAAGACTTTTGAGTGCCATAAAGAGTGCACATTAAATACTTCGCCACCATTGTGTGTCAAATGTTTGACAGAATGCATGTGCTAATTTACTGCAATTTAAACCAAAGCTTCACATAGTGTCACAAAATAGCATAACCAAAAGAAACATGGCAGTTCCCCCTCTCTGATACCATGTTAGCACCAGGGCCGAAAGGCCCCATATGATATTGCACATCATCACATAAAATCACTATTCATTTGATAAGGGGCTTGTAATATGCCTAATTAACTATTCATTTGATTAACAACATATAACAACCATTGCCTATGCCCTTACTCTTTGAATGTATAATTAGTTAATCCAATTCGTTAAACATAGTGAGAAACATAGAAATCAAGAGTCGTGCATTATACCCTGAGGGTTTCAATAATTGTACTAAACAAGCTACTTACTACAATTGCATTCATGTCTAGAAAGAAAACAACCATCTTGAAGACTTGCAATTTTACAGGCAACGAAGACACCACCTCATAGAGATCCATTATAGGTGGTTGAGGGAGGCAGAGTCATCTTGGAAGAAATGTTCTACGTCTAGTTATAGATTTGAAGTCGATTCTATCTCACAGAAGCCCATGAACAATTGATGCAACCCTCAAAAGCAGTTTACAAGAACAATCCAAAAAAGTAGACTTCATTGATAAAAATTGAAAAATAAGTTTTCTTGTCTCCTCAAAATGCCAAAAGAATTCTAGATTGTCTTCTAGTTGGACTGATTCCAACTCTTTATGCATAGATGCCAAGTAGGCACACTTTTTTTCATCCATAGCAGAGCCACTTTGTCAACCAACATGTGTCAATGAAAATCCCACAAAATGCTTCTTTTTGGTATTGTCTTTGAAAAATTATAATTTAGATAGATTTGCTCATATTTGTACTTAACAAACTACAATAGGAGGCTTCTTGATATGTCTACACGTTATAGCCACGTGGAATTGAGGAGACATTGGCAAATGGATTCGTCAAAAGTAGTTTTCGAATGTAGTATTTTTGGAATGTAACAGTTTTGAAATTTTACTTTCGATTAGTTTGCCCTTTTGTTCTCTGTTTTGAGATTTTTGGTTTGGGGGGGGAGGGGAGGGGAGAGGGGACTTCTGTTCCCTGAAAATATAAGGGAGAAGACATTCATAGGACTGAATGAAGGTATTTTTAATAATAAAGCGCAGATTAGTAAAGAGATCGTAATCGTGATACCAGAATGAGGGCACATGCTGAACCGTAGACATATCTACCTAAACTATGTATAGTACTCCTCTGTTGAATAAATTGTTTATTCCTCTTTCTGAAATTGTTTTTCTATGTTAAGAATCTTGTTGTGTTTAATCTGATCTAATCTGTGTCTGTATGACATGGATAATCAATGTAAAATAATGGTCCTGCCCTATTTGTTCTGGGCATTATTTAATGTTGTATCAACAATCTGCTTTTCTGTTAGAGTTCTCGCCTTGGCAGGTTTTCCAAAACAGAACATTTGATTGCTACTGAAACATAGGAGTTCCCAGAACATGTTATCTTATTTCTACCCGGGACAGGTCTTCGCTACCGAAAATCATGATAACCCTAAAATCCTTGAAGCTTTAAATTCCCAAAAAGCTAAAATTTTGAAAACCTAAACAGATAACAAAAATTGGAACCAAAAAACATATAGAAAAATAAAATCCCTTTGAATGATTTTCAATGTCCTTATTGTCAAGCATGGTGAGAATTTTTGAATGGAATGTATTTAATAGTAGTTATGTATAGTTTCACATATTCACGGGCAAGTTTCTCTGTGGATAGAATGAGCAATCTATGAAAATGGGTACTCAAAAAATAATATGAAAATAACCACCTAATGGAGATATGCGATGGCTGGGTAGAGGCAAGGGCACTTTGCTAGAATTGAACTGTGGTTGTTGGCGAGGAATGGAAGTCAAGAGTTCGATCCACATCATTATACAACTTTAAAGCAGGGGATGATAAGAGGCTATTGTCTTCTGCAGATACGTCTATGAGTCTCGGCCCATTCACATTCGTTTGACGATCCATCGACTGGATCCCCACATTCCAAGCTCCCAACGAGATTCGAACCTTGGTGTTTATTTTCACAAAACTTGAAAAGAAGATCTGAAAAGGGGCAAACAAAGGTCGAAAAAAATATTACAGGAAGATTCGTAAGCCGTTTATGGTAGACGAAATTCAAATCTCTCCATAGGCGGGAAAAATATATAAATCAATGAATTTGAAATTAAAATAAAATATGGAAGAGTATATTGGTTTTTTATATATGTATATGGAGTTTTTATAAATCAACGAATTTGAAATTAAAATAAAATATGGAAGAGTATATTGGTTTTTTATATATGTATATGGAGATTTTATGATCTAGCAACATTGTTAAGAATCAATAGAGTTTTCATCATCTAGGTTTAAATTCATGACCTTTAGGTTTAAAATCATAACCATTACATGTAAAATCTCTATATTTGTGTAAATCATGTAAATTATCTATATTTATGTAAAGGAGTGGGCTAACTAGGGAGCAATCTTCCCTCTCGAGTTATTTTTAGGGAGAAATATCTATAAACTCTCTGCAATTATAGGGATCCTACAAAGAAGTTTGTCCATAAAATTTTAAAAGTCCAAAGAAATCTAAATTTCATGGGAAAAATTAATCCCATAAAACCCTGAAGGAAATTTATGGGTGAAATCGAAAATCCATGTGGAAATTGATGGGTGAAATTGTTCGTATAAAAATCCAAACTCTGAAGGAAATCCATGGGTGGATTTGTTCCCATAAAGCCTCGATTTGACAAAATGAAAAATGAAAAAAATGTAGGAGAAATTGTCCAAAAAAACATACAAATTCCATGGGAAAAGTAATTCCCCTAAAAGCCTGAAATAAATCTATGGGAGAAATCCTATAAAACTCTGAAGAAAATCCATGGGAAAAAACGTTTCCATAAAACCCTGATTTGAAAAAATGCAAGTGAAATAGTTAGAAAAACACACTGGTTTAAAAAACTCTGGGTGAATTACTTACCAAGAAATCTCCATTCCAAAAAATTGAGGCGAAATGAAGGTTCGTTCATGAAATTTGTATGGAAAAACCTGTTTCCATCGATTTTCTTTACTATTTTATGGGGATGAATAATATAACCTATATATATATATATATATATATATTGTTTGTTAATTGGTTCGGACCTTCTTGGCATCAGGATTAACCTTTAACTTGAGAAACCGCAACTCAGGGGCATCTAAGTCATCAAAATCACCCGGGGATCGCACCTGGCCTGAGCCACACCAACCCTTAACATGGTTGGATTTTTTGTCCCCGCAGTTTTCGACCGGTGACTTTTCAACATGGAGTGGCTTAAAAACACACTCCGTCACCAACTGTCCTACACCTCGGGAACATAACCTATATATTTTTTAATTTAATATTTGGGCTAAGATTTTGAAAACACTACTTTAACTACTTTAGTAAAAATTCGCCCCCTTAAAATTTTGAACTTCCAAATTTCGCCCATTCATGAAATTTCGCCCCTAAAACCTTCTATGGAGATGGCGAGTTTGACATTTGACAAAGATGACTAGTTAATTGTTGAATTTGTTGCTGCAGCTGCTAGTATTCAATCTTCTTCTTTTGGCATCCAATTGCATAGCTTGTTTGAATAGAAAGGCATTGCATGAAATATTGTTCATGCAATAGCGACAATAAATGAAATCNCACCTCGGGAACATAACCTATATATTTTTTAATTTAATATTTTGGCTAAGATTTTGAAAACACTACTTTAACTACTTTAGTAAAAATTCGTCCCCTTAAAATTTTGAACTTCCAAATTTCTCCCATTCATGAAATTTCGCCCCTAAAATCTTCTATGGAGATGGTGAGTTTGACATTTGACAAAGATGACTAGTTAATTGTTGAATTTGTTGCTGCAGCTGCTAGTATTCAATCTTCTTCTTTTGGCATCCAATTGCATAGCTTGTTTGAAGAGAAAGGCGTGCATGAAATATTGTTCATGCAATAGCGACAATAAATGAAATCATTGTAGGTCTAATTGTAATTAAAACAACTAAGTTTCTTAGAAATGATTCAAAGAACTATAGAATGACACACTGCTTACAACATCCATCAAGGAATATGCTTATGATTCCAATAGAACCATTTGAACCCAACATATCTTGTTATGTATGCTCAAAGACACCTCTATCACTAGAGGTGAATACTCAAC
>SNQJ01S0091916.1:9107-32613 GCA_010110895.2 Picea sitchensis | reverse complement strand
GCTAGGGTTTGGACCATCTGATCAACTATTGTTGGTGCACTATCCTTGGAAGAAGATGCACTGCATCTTGTTTGGCTATCTAGCATAGGGTTTGCTTCCGGAGTAATTCTCAGTCAAGGTTAAGGTGCTAGGAGGGTGGCTTCGGCCTATGGTTGGGTGATGAGGGTATCATCAATGGTAAAACGAGCACACCATCTGCTATATTCTAACACAACATTGGGTTCCACACAAGTTTCAGGTTGGTGATAAGGTCTAGTTGCATTTACAAAAACAACACCTCACAGGTCCCTACATGAAGCTCAAACCACTCTGATATGGGCCTTACACCATCACAAAGGTTGTGGGTGAAAATGCTTTCAAATTGAGTATTCCTCCTTTCCATGGCTTACACCTAGCATTTAATGTGGAGCTGCTTCGACCATATTTCTCACCTCTGCTGGACACCTTCGAGGTGGATGAGCAATTGGTTCCTACAAAACTCAATCTTGATTGTCTTGAGTAGGCTACAATGGATTAGATCATGGAAACCAAGACGAAGGTCATCCGCCCACATAACATACAACTCTATTGAGTTGTCAAAGTAGGACAATTTCTTCAACAAGGTAAATGGCCCACTCAGATTCAAATTCAATAGAAGCTTCCCCATCTACTGCAAGAACTTGACACAATGAGGACCATTGCATCCTAAGGGGGGAAGAATGATCCATGTGGATATCAATGACCACCCACCTCTTCCACTGAATCAACATGGTTCTCCATCTGGGTAGTCTTGTTGTGATTTTATGGGATTTTTTGGGCCCTAAACTTTTAGGTCCATTTTGAGGCCCTTAATGAGATCTTTATACAAGCGACGTGGGCCTAGATTTACCTTTAGTAAAGTGAGGCTACACTATTTTATTGTTGTCCTCAGTTAGAGCTTTCCAACGAGCTACTATGCATGCCAAACAAAGATTGTATGTGAAAGTTATGTTACTGGAAAATTGATGTAGAAACTAACGCCCCAAAATATCTTTTGGCACTTCACCTCCTAGGTTTAGGGTTTTGAACCTTTATGGTTCTTGCTTTATGTTAAAAGGCCATCCTTTTGGCCTCTTGTATTAGCTTTTGCGAATGAACGTACCCTCTCTCTCTCTCTCTCTCTCTCTCTCTTAAGAGACAAGCTACCACCATTCTAACCATTTTTTGTTCTACAATATTTTGTTATTTTATTCATTAATAGAAGTCGGGTTTTCATTGTATTACTATGCTCTTTGCTATATTTTGTGTGTGTTTCATTTTATTCTCTATATAATCCGGATCATTGACCCACACATTAAGAGTTGTGGTGTAGGCACAAATACAATTGTGACTCAAAATTCAATCCCTCTACCTCTAGTCTCCTCACTTGACAATTTCCTTTTAGGGATGAAGATGAGGCCTAAATCAAACAATTTTGCATTAGGAAAGGGATCTAAGCCCTTTGATTGGTTCGATGATGCAATATAATTAACATTATCTGAGACTTCAACACTTGGTTGGGTGGATCAAAATAAAGAAGAAGAAAGGCAAAAAAGAACAAACCTTGAGCTTGTACGATCATAAGCTTAGGTATCAAAAGCCTTCTTTAAGACTTATACAATAACAAAGATGATAACAACTTTTGGTGTATCAAAATGTAATTCAACATTAATATAGGTTGTTTTTCGATAAAGATAAATAAAAGTCAAAAGTTGAATATCTAATATTGAATGTGATTGTTGAACATCAAACTCAAAATTATGTAGAACAATCCATATATTTTTCATTGATATAATAATAATAATAATAATCTATTTTTAAGGTCACAGCCAAGCCACACCAAATTGGTGTATGAGACCCCCTTGTTTGTGGGACAAGGGACCCCCCTCCGCCCAACGATTTGATTTGACTGGTAAAGTCTACGGAGATATACATATGGAGATATTAAAACTATACCTTCTTGACATCTATAAATATGGTTTTTCAGTTAGCAAGATAGTAAACTATTATAGAAAAAACATATCAATTTTTTTTAATCTTACCATATTTACTATACTTTAAATTTATAATAAACACTAGGTATTTACCGTGATACTTATTGGGATTTTTAAGACGTAAACCTTTAACATATGTTTCCTTTGTGTGTTTGCAATATTGTAGCAGAGCAATAATTGATACATATAATAAAGCTATCTATAGGTTTCTATAGGTTTACAAAATATACACGGCATAGCCCTCCATTAAAACTAACTAGTTTACCATTAACAAATTACTTTTTAATGTTAAAGTTTTAATTTATTTTTTTCATGACTCTCGTGATTTCCATAATGACGTCTAATCAAGCCTGAAGCCCTTAACCTTGATCATTATATCCCACATCATTCTTAATTCTTCTTGTTACTTGTTACGTCCATGATTATGGGGATTAGAGGGATATGGTTACCTTTTTTAAGCTTTTAGTCTCATCACGGAAAAAAACTATCTTTCATATAACCTCACAATGATAATAATACTCTCTCTTTCTTCATATATTTTATTATTTTTTCACATATATTTTAATTATTTTTAAGAAAGATTTTGTGGATCTCTTTTTTCACATATATTTTAATTATTTTTAAGAAAGATTTTGTGGATCTCTTTTGCTTGGAATATTTGGATGTGAAGTCATTCACTCCACTACATACAATAACAATAATAACTAGTGAAAGTCATGATTTATAGCATCTCATACCTCGAAGGAATGATTCCATCAGTAAGTAACCCTTAAAACTAATATATCCAATGTATACATGCAAGCACTCAAATTAAAAGTCCACCCAATTCGATAATATTTTCAATCATACATAAAGTTCATTCAAATGGAAACTTTGAACACATGGGAAGTAGATTATTGAATGGACCCAACAACATAGTTGAAGCCAAGTGGTCATGTCTAAACAAAAATAAAGTAATGCATAAAGAAGAGACATACAAAGCAAGAGTCACATCTTTGTATAAATCCCTACTAGAATGGGCCCCACGCTCATCTTATATTTTTAAATGATGCAAGTAAAGTACACCATATTTTTTCGCTACCCTATTGGTTGCCGGGATTGAGATTTTTTCTAACATAAATATAAATATCTGTAAAATTTTTAAATAAACAAAAAAAAATATCATAATTATAATTTAAAAAATATTATATTTATAAATAAATTTAATTTATTTATAATATTTTAATTAAATCATAAATAATTTCAAATATCTTTACATGACACATTAATAATATGCTTATTAATATTTATATATTTTTATATAACACATTAATAACATTTAGAATATAGAATATAAATGGTGTAAGACGTTTTGAAACATTTTATTTAAAAAAAATTGTTTCTTTAATATTTTATTCAAAAACTCAAAATCCAAGAGTGCATAAAAATGAAGTTGGTTAGTTGTTCTACAAAATAGTTTTTTTTTTTGGTGATATAAATTTATCATTATCTTTATCTTTTGTTGTTTAAAATTTATTTCTGAAAATAAAAATGAATTCAACATGCTAAAAACTCTCAAAATACTAAGATTTTACAAAAATAATCACTTAAATCTCTAAAAATTCAACAATTTCTCACATATAAAAAAAATCTTTATTTCATAAAATCTTTAGCATACTGTCATAAAAAAATGTTTCTTAACATCCCAAAACCCAAGACTGCCCCATCCCAAAACCCAAGAGTGGATATAAGATACGTAAAGTTCATATCATTATTTTCAACTGTTACATATCAGAGTTTGTGGTCTTTGATTAAGTGGCATTTAGAGGGACTTGGTGTTTCTATCCATGGTTCCTGACCTCATGGAAAAATAACTCTAAAATTCACTGTACCTCGTGGAAAAATAATTCTAAATTGAAAAAAAACCGGGGTTTTGTTTATCCAAACAATGCTGGTCTGCGAAAGAAAATCCTCCAATTCCCGATCATCCTGTATGATACCTCATCCGCATTTAAGAGATCCACCCAAGTATTGGTGAGATAATTGCTCTGAAGCTGGTCACGACGCGATGGTGGCGTAGCGTTTTTAATCAGTGTGTTCGGGGGTGGGGTGCCCACCTATTCACTCTTGGAAGGGCGAGAGGACATCTGAAGGGGAGGTGACAGTGGCGGGTCAATTCGTTTTATTTATACGAAAACAACATCTGATGATGCCGTGCATTTTAGCATTTGGGATTGTGTCGTTTTTTCTGACCTGGCCAGGTGGTGGTGCGGTAGATTCTCTGTACTTTTGGGAGTAATAAGCATTGGTCCACTGAGAGGCCGATCAGGGGAAGAAAAAGCATAAGAGCAAGAACGAGCAGAGCAGGCTTGCAGATTATTATTACTTGTATCTTAAATTCAATCCTACTTGCAGATTATCATTACCTGTATCTTAAATTCATTCCTGAGAGTGCCTATGAATGAAAAAGAAAATCTATAATTAGGCAAAGGGGTTAAGTGTTGTAGGTTTGAACAATAAGATGTCTACTACTCGTCCAAGAGCGGCAACGCATTCTGCTTCCAGCGGGTCTGTGAGCAGATCATCGAAACACAGTGCAAGGGTAATTACCCAGACACCAGTGGATGCGAAGCTCCAGGCAGAGTTTGAGGAGTCTGTGCATTCGTTTGACTACACAAAATCGATCGATATATCGGGAGATAGCAGCAGCGTTCCATCTGAGACAGTGAAGGCATACCTGCAACGGCTGCAGAGGGAGATGCTGATTCAGCCATTTGGGTGTGTGCTTGCGGTGGAGGAGGGGAGCTGTGCAGTGGTGGGGTACAGTGAGAATGCCCCTGAGATGCTGGATGTTGTTGGTGGTGCCCATGCGGTGCCGAGCATCGGGGGGCAGCAACAGGAAGGGGGTGGCCGTGGCGGGGGCCTTCTGAGAATTGGTATGGATGCTCGGACACTTTTCAAGCCTACAAGTGCCGCTGCCCTGCAGAAAGCTGCCACCTTCGCGGACATGCATCTTGTGAACCCAATATTCGTCCGTTGCAATCGCTCTGGTAAGCCCTTCTATGCAATTCTTAACAGAATAGATGCAGGGTTGGTCATAGACTTTGAGCCTGTGATGCCTCCCGATGTGCCGGTATCTGCCGCTGGTGCACTGCAGTCATACAAGCTGGCTGCCAAGGCCATTTCTCGCTTGCAGTCTCTGCCCGGTGGAGATATTCGGTTGTTGTGTGACACTGTGGTGCAGGAGGTGCGGGAGCTTACTGGGTATGACCGTGTGATGGCATATCGATTTCACGAAGATGAACACGGTGAGGTAGTTGCAGAGATGAGAAGACCTGATCTGGAGCCTTATTTGGGTCTGCATTATCCTGCCACTGATATTCCCCAGGCTTCCAGGTTTTTATTCATGAAGAACAGAGTGAGAATGATTTGCGATTGTTGTGCCCCTCCTGTGAATGTAATCCAAGACAAACGGTTGCGCCAGCCTTTGAGCTTGTGTGGCTCCACACTGCGGGCACCTCATGGCTGCCATGCGCAGTACATGGCCAACATGGGTTCCATTGCATCTCTGGTGATGTCAGTGACGACAAATGAGAATGGCGATGACAGTGAAGGAAGTGGACAGCAGCAGCCGCAGGACAGAAGGAAGCTTTGGGGTCTCGTGGTTTGCCATCACACAAGTCCACGGGTTATCCCGTTCCCTTTGAGGTATGCCTGTGAATTTCTGATGCAAGTTTTTGGAATTCAGCTAAACAAGGAGGTTGAATTAGCCGCTCAGTTGAGGGAGAAACATATCTTACGCGTGCAAACTGTGCTCTGCGATATGCTTCTTCGTGATGCACCTGTTGGGATCGTGTCTCGGACTCCCAACATTATGGACCTTGTCAAATGTGACGGGGCTGCCTTATTATATGGGAAACGCCTTTGGCTCTTGGGGACCACTCCTACTGAGGCTCAGATACTGGACATTGCAGATTGGCTCCTCGAGCACCACAGAGATTCCACTGGTTTGAGTACCGACAGTCTTGCAGAAGCAGGCTATCCAGGAGCTGCATCACTAGGTGATGCAGTTTGTGGAATAGCTGCTGCCAGAATTACTTCCAAAGACTTCTTATTTTGGTTCAGGTCTCACACAGCGAAAGAAATAATATGGGGAGGTGCTAAACATGATCCCAATGATAAAGATGATGGCAGGAGAATGCACCCTCGGTCATCATTCAAAGCATTCCTGGAAGTGGTCAAAAGGCGAAGTCTTCCTTGGGAGGATGTTGAGATGGATGCCATCCATTCGTTGCAGCTGATTCTCAGGGATTCCTTTCATGATATTGATGACAGTGACAACAAAACCATGATACATGCACGGCTAAATGACTTGAGGCTTCAAGGAATAGATGAACTAAGTGCAGTGACAAATGAGATGGTACGGTTAATTGAAACTGCAACTGTGCCAATTTTGGCAATCGATTCTAATGGACTGGTAAATGGATGGAATACTAAAGCAGCTGAACTCACAGGGTTGTTGGCTGATGAAGTTATAGGGAGGCCTTTAATTGATCTTGTTCAGCATGACTCGGTTGGAATCGTGAAAAAGATGCTCTACTTGGCTTTGCAAGGTAATAAAGAGAGTCCGAAAGAATTTCTTTCCTCTACTGAAATGTCAAGTATCTTATGTGTGTCTAGTTCGTGGTTAGATATGCTAATTCTTATAAAGTACTTGAAGGTTGGAAGGTCAACACGCCTCATTTTCTGGGGCAAAATTGGTCTTGAGTTTCTTCTGCTGTCTAGATTTCTTAATTCAGTATACATTACATTTTTCTGTTTACTACAGGGGAAGAAGAACAAAATGTTGAAATCAAACTCAAAACATTTGGCATACAGGAGGAGAAGGGACCAGTTGTTTTAATTGTTAATGCATGCTCAAGCAGGGACCTGGAGGAAAATGTGGTGGGAGTGTGTTTTGTTGCTCAAGATGTGACGTGGCAAAGGATAGCGATGGATAAGTTCACTCATCTTCAAGGCGATTACAGGGCCATAGTTCAGAATCCCAATCCTTTAATACCTCCCATATTTGGAACAGATGAATACGGATACTGCTCCGAGTGGAATCCAGCAATGGAAAAGTTGACAGGATGGAAAAGGGAGGAGGTAATTGGTAAAATGCTTGTGGGAGAGGTTTTTGGTATTCATCGAATGAGTTGCCAACTCAAAGGTCAGGATGGATTAACAAAGCTCAGGATAGTACTGAATAATGCAATGGCAGGGAAAGAGACAGAAAAATTTCCTTTTTCCTTTTTTGATCGCCATGGTAAGAATACAGAAGCGTTGTTATCTGCAAACAAAAGAACAGATGCAGAGGGAATAATCACTGGAGTATTCTGTTTTTTGCATGTTACTAGTACAGAGCTTCAACAAGCATTGCAGGTTCAACGCATGGCAGAACAGGCAGCTATGGATAGACTTAAGGAATTAGCATACATTCGGCAGGAAATAAGAAATCCACTATATGGAATCATATTCACTCGAAAATTGATGGAAAGTACTGATTTGAGTGAAGAACAGAAGCAAATTGTGCAAACGAGTGCATTATGTCAACGGCAGTTGGTAAAGGTTCTTGATGATGCAGACCTAGAAAGCATAGAGGATGGGTATGTTCACGGTACCTATAACATTGCCTTTGTGATGTGGTGTAGTAGTTATTAACATGCCCATGAACCTTTAGGGTTGTCTTATCATCCTCATCGTAACAAGTGTGTATGATATGGATTCAAAAAGAAATCAGATACAGTTATGTTCTCTTTGCCTATAATAATGCCATTCAAATTCAATAGTTGTCAACGACTTAGCGTCTTCTTGACATTGTTTTTCATCTATCCTGTCAAACATGCTAAAGTGAACAACTATTAATAGTTCTTATCTGCATTGCAACAGCCTTGCAAGTAGGATTTAGGGCCATAGTGAAGGTTAGGCAATCTCTTGAAGTGGAAGAAAAATGAGGTACCGAGCACCACAGACTTCTCATGTAGGGCGACCTAAATAGACAGACATATATGCTGAAGCTTCCCTGGGATAACTTACTAACCCATGATCACATGTTGATAGTTCTCAGGTAATGTTTGCTGTCAAAGCAAGTGCCCACCTTTCAACTATACATACAAATCCCCCTCATTTCGATCCATTCCAAGGGGCATGCGGAAGTCAAAGCATAAAGCAGGATACAAGAGCAATTCACATGGGAGAAGGTGAGAATAATATAATAGACATTGCAGCTTCATTGATAACTCAATGGAAATTGCAATCTCATTTTCGCATCGCCACTCAAAAAACATCTTCCAACATGAAACTAATGCCTTTTTAAACAACTTACAAGTCCAAGCCTTAACTGATTGTGATACCTGCTGTATGTCTCTAACAATTACGTCTAAGAGATTATAACCATGAATGAGACATGATAACAAATTTAATACTAGTAATGGCACTTTATGACTCATTAGGAGTCAGGACACAAGTTATGCAAACACAAAGTTAAAATTTAACACTGACACTTACAACTTGGTATCTCTAACTCATCCAATTGTTGGTTGGCCTTATCCTGGTGGTAGCTACTGTAGTCCTTGTGGCCAATCCTGGTGGTAGCTGTAGCAGTGCTAGTTGCCAATGCTGGGTTTCTCCTGTATTTCCAGTGGTTGTTCTTGTTGCCTAGGAGTTGGAATCTATCAGCATAATGGGAACTGGTGCTGATTGGATGGAGTCTATCAGCATAATGGAAACTCAAGTATGTAGTAGAGACTTCAAGGCTAGATCTCCCCTGAAAGAAAGCCTTGGACTACCCTCCCTCAAATTAGTCTTAGTAAAAATTTTATGCATGTTTTTGTGGTTGCAACTACTCAATTAGTGGCACACTCTTACAATGAGACACTAGAGTTCGATTTAAGAAAGTAAACTAGCCCCAATGGGCCTCTCTCTCCCCTTCTCAAAAAGAATTTGAGTGATTTCCTGATTTGTTGATGTACCCTCCCCATACTGAACATTCTTTGCCCATTTTGTCCTTGAGTCTCAGCTTCCCTAGTCCCTGGCTTGTCTGTTAGGTAGTTATTTTGCTTCACTTTCATAGTCTGCGCTCTTTACTCCCTGTTATTGAACTTGTAGTGGTCTCTACATTGAATGTTGGCAGTAACACTTCTAGTCAAGTTGCACTACGCTTGAACATTTTGGACATACTTGAGGTGGATGGATAGCTAAATGCTCCACTCACACTTGAAAATTGACAGCCATAGATAGTGAAATAAGACAAGATAATTTTATTAGTGTTCAGCAAATGACCACAAAAGTAGGGCAATGGGACTGAAAGAGTACATCTAGTGTAGGTACAATGTGGTAGTGCGAAGGAAACTCCTGGATCAATATGGAAAGCATAAAACGATAAAGAAGTAAGTGTCTAGCTAAGAGAAGATGTAAACTAAGGTGCAAGTAAAAGAAAGATGCTAAAAATTGATGAGTTTATGTGCCAAACAGAAGAGAGGATGTTAAGGCTTGTTTTTGCTGGAGCTAGCTGCGAAGGGTGAGTAGGGGGGCCACGATACAAGCTCCTCATCGAAGTCATCAATAGCTCTGAAAAGGCTAATGCACTAGCGGATGATATCCTTCAGAGAGTGTTTAGGGTTGAGAGGGCTTGGTTGCATGATCTTGGTTGGGCCCTTCGCAGAGGTTTAGGTTGGCAGGGCTTATTGTAATGATCTTGGTTAGTGCAAGAGCAGGCACAAGAGTGAGGAAGCCTAACTATCCTAACATCTAAGCCTGTGGGGAAGGTTGCTTGCACTTGTCCTAGAACGACAACTCCTCAAGGGTCTCTAGAAGGTTGCTTGACCTCCTTGTTGGTGTTAAATTTGGCAGCATCGACAATCATTCTCCAATGAGAGGCCATATGGGCCACCCTGAGGCTAGCCGGGGAGATTTGGAGAATCAACCAGTCTTGTGAGGTATTGAAAAAAGCTAGAGGGAACGTACAACCTCAGTGAGTCAAACCAAAAGTCAGGATGAACGAGATGCTATGTAAGTCTAATGCAAAAGTCAGGGGGAATGTACAACCTTTGTGAGCAAAGACAATCTAGTGCAGAAGTCAGGGGGAACGTACAACCTCTATGAGCATAGACAGATTAGTGCAAAAGTCAGGGGGAACGTACAACCTCTGTGAGCCTAGTCAAGCCTTGTGAGCCATGAGAAAAAGTCAAGGCATCTAGCAAAAGTTAGGTTGAATGTAAAATTCCTATGAACTAGAAACAAACGATTTTCGGGCATGCTCAACTTCATAAATCTTTCCCTATTAACTAATTCGCCACATAGATTGTGATATGGAAACACTTGCTGTTCTTTTGGGCAATTCTAAGATGGGTGGTCCCATGCATGAAACTCTTGATCTGATTTTTTTATTCTGGACAAATAGAATCTAGTTGAGTCATCTTTTAACTTCAGTGATTGGATTCTTCGAAAAATAATTGCTCACACAGGAAGATTGCATATCTCTGTATCATCTTGTGCTTCTTCTTGCCATGGTGGATTGAAAGGTATAACAATGATACGTGGACGTCATCAATAGAGGATATATAAATTAAGACTACACGTCACTTCCAAAAATGCATTGAAATAAAACATCCATTGATATCACAACAAGACATTCGAGTTTTCTTCCTCGAGTTTGATCTCTTTTCTTTATTTTGCAAACTTGAAACAAAACATGTTGAGTCAACAAAAGTTTATAACAAAAAAGTTGTAGATTTCGGTGAGACCTTTGTGATGTCCCTTTCCCAATGATGACCCCAACAGGGAGCGACTTAGTAGTCTACTAGTTCTCGTAGACTATAGTCGGGCATAGAGGGGAACAACTTCTCTAATAAATGTTAGCTCATCAAAGTTTAACCAAAAAACGACATTAAAGGGAAAAGTGATTAAGTGATAAAGTGAATGTCTAATTAGACTAAAAACAAGGTCTAATCTTCTTCAGTGAATTATAAATCAGAACTTATGGAAAAGTCACTTAAGCCATGCATGTCAATGAAGAATTAGACGGAGGAGGTGTAAAGGGGGTGAATTCAAATTTCAACCTAATTCTTCATTATTGACGATCATTGATTGGATAAATAGGTTCCAGAGGAGAGGAAGTCGACCTCAATTGTTTTGTGGGTTTTTGGAGGAAACGACCACGATAGATTGGTTTTGATGTTGAGAGACACACCCTAGCCATCAGAAGGACCATCCAAGTTCTTCATTGATATTCAACAACAACATACAGATTCAGTTTAGCCATTGTGCATAAAACAGGTGAGGGCGTGAGGGTTTTAGGAGACTTCTGGAGGTAGCGAAACCCATCAAGGGCAGATCCAGCCGATCCCTTCCAACCCATTGGAGAGGGAACCAAGGCACATCTTTTGAGACCGGTAACAGTCTATTTCGACAGAGAAATCTCCCAGAGTGTGATTTCCAGCCAGGAAGTGCACAACTCTTGAGGATACTCAGTCAGGGTTCTAGAGGGATAACCAGGTCAGATCCGACGATTCCCTTTCGACTCAGTACAGAGGGGACTAGGGCGCACTCATTGAGACCAACAGAGTCAGATTCTGGTGGTCAGATCATCCAGGGCGTGGCAGTGGGATTCAGGAAGTGCACAAACCCCAGGGGAGTCTAGCCGGGATTCATACAAACCGGTAGAGGTCAGATCTCTAGGCCGATAATCAGGGAAAGGCTCCTAGACAACAATACGACCATTCTTAGACAATTTCCAGGAAGATCGGACAAGTATAGTCAGCAGGGCGAGTTTTCCAGTGTCCAACAATGGTTGCCATAAGTATTTTTGGTTTCATGTAACAAATCCGGTCGCACATGCAATGGATCTTCAGTGGTGACCATAGATCTGCCTATCTCTATTGCTCTGGGTATTTTCTTTAGTGATTTGCATTGTATTCCAGGTAAGATCATTCACTACACGATCCAGCTGAGGTTATTTCCTTTATTTTCCGCATGCAATATTGTATTTCTCGTTATTTTACTTAATAGAAGCTTTTGAGTTGCTCTTGGTTCCAAAACAATTGCATGCATGTTATAAACATATAAACACCAAAAACCCGCAATCAGAAACCTTTAAAAACGCATCCAGAAACCCCCAGAGTATCAGATCTGCAGCCAGATCACTAGCATAGCAGTAAATATCCAGATTCGAGGGATTTGGGATATTTCAACCTTTCCAGTGATACAAGGCACACCCAAAATAGAGATTAGGATCAAAAGTTATTGTGAAAAAATCAAAGGGTTTTTTCATACTGTATCGTTATGTCAAAAATATGAAACAAACGGTGCCAAATCAGTGAAACTTATAACTACAACGTTGTAGAGCTCGGCGAGACCTTTCCAACGGTATAAAGTAAGCCCCAAATGGAGTACAAAAAAAGTTATCATGAAAATACTGAAAGGGTCTGTTCTTTGATTGGCCAACTTTTTAACCTTCGATCGATGCTCATGAAAAATTGTTTTTTGTATCGACACTTTCAAAAATTTGTTATCGACATTTTCAAAAATTTGTTTTTTGTATCGATACTCAAAAAATTGTTTTTTTGTATCAATGTTTACAAAAATTCATTAGCAACGCTTTCAAAAGTTTGTTTCTTGTTTATTTTGGCACCTTTCAAAATTTGTTCTTTCAATCAACGCTTTAAAAATTCTTTTCAACACCTAACTTAGTTTCCCATCGATGATCACTAAAAAATTCCCAACTTCTCGTCGACACTTTCATATTTTCCCTTAGCGTGTGAAATATTCTTTGTATTGGTGAACTTTAACACTTACCTTTCTTTCGACTCTACCAAAAAACTTTTCTATCGCGCCCAAATGAACTGTGTCGACAAACTCTAAAATCTTTTCTCTAGGGATGGCGAGTAGTTTGATTTCGTTGATACAAGCATTTTAATTAAAAATTGGGTTTTGGGACTTAATTTTTTTTGAATTTTGCAAGATTAAAGGTGCTTGCTACACTATATGAAATGCATAAAAGTAGATAAGATAAGATAAGATAAATGTATTAATGTTCGAAAAATGACCATTGAAGTAGGTCAATGGGACTGTTAGGTAAAATGATGTCTATACAAAGCAGGAGTGCTAAAGCGACTCCTATAAAAAGCAAGAAGTAGGAAGTAAAAATAGAATAAAACTTTGATCTAAAACCTAGAGAGTCAACTTTGAAGATGGAGAGGTGATCCAGGAGAGAGATGTACAAGGTGAATAGATCTAGAATCTATGTTGCTAGTGGTATGAGGCTACCTTGGTCAACAAGAACCATTTCTCCTAATATTTGAGGCCGAAAGGAGAAAACTCAAAATAGATGTCTGTCCCGAAGAAGAGCTGGAAGAGGCATTGGAATGAATGTTGTGTTGGTATTTGGAAGGAAGACCCCGTCACTGTGGTCTGGAAGATATCATTTGGCGATTGGTCTGCTTGCTAATATGAGGTTTGGTCTGGCAATGCCATTGGAGTCTCACGAAGGTAGAGATAGTGCCCTATGTCCTCACTGACCTGGGGTCATCTCTATCTGTTTGCCGCTTGGTTCCTCTAGTTTGGAGCACCATAAAGAAGGTTGTAATCTGTTGGATGGGCGCTGGTCTAGGATGTGGATGTGGCTGAAGGATAAAAGAGCAGAGATGGAAGGTCTCCTGCATGTATGTATAAGGTTAGGCATCTCTGGTTAGGGTACTGAAAGAAACTACTAAGCGTCTGTAGTTCTTTGAAAAGACAGTGGAACCATCCTTGGATCTCATAGTAAATCGGACAACGAAAAATGAAGTGCTCCTTAGTCTCAATCTCTCGGAGATGGCATAGTTGGCATATCCCGTTTGATTGTTCAATTTGATGGTCAATCTTAGTCTGCAGTCTATGAGAGCTAACTTTGAACTGACCCAGGGGGATTTGAAGAGTGTGGATCCAATGGCGAAGTGTGTAATGGGGTCGAATAACGAGTCTATCTCTCGTAACCATGAAGTGCTCTGCATAGAAGGCCATCTTCGGACGTAACCCCCCCTGAGGATTTATCCAAGTGACCCGTAAAAACTACTTGTAGATATCCTCTCTGATGATTGTATTCATCTCCTATCTGGAAGGTAAAATTACTTATGAAATCAATTCAAAACGTGGTACCCAAAATTTTCAAAGTTTTAGGGTGTGTTGTGTACTCAACGAATTGCTCATCATAGGAGAAGAATGCAAAATTTATTTCAAAAGTTGGAATGAACATGATGGAGAAAGTTGGAGAGTGTACGCTGTCAAAGACAATGCACCAATTTGTAAATCTACAGAGATGATGGTGGAGAGTCAACGCCCCCATAATTTTTTGGACTCCATGCGTAGTCCATAGCTCAAACGTTGCTCTCCAAGATATATCTACTCAAACACCTTGGGTTGTATAGCTTGTCGAGGAGGTACGAGATGATGGTTACCTTCATCACAAACCACCACATGTCTCGAGCTATTTTGAAATAATTCTCTAAATTAGATTTATTGAAAATAGTCGATGCTAGATAATGTACCTTCTTCATTTTGATGAAGCCTATTGTAAAGGTTAAATAAGCATCATTGAACATGGTTGTCAATGAGATGTGGGTTATTTGGAGGTCGTGAAAAACCGAGAAAGCAATCATCATTTGAGCTTGTATATTTGATGAGGATTGGTTGAAAAAATTTGGTTGGCAACACTTTCATTGAGCCTAATGTTGCTTTAATTAAGAAAACAAACACTGAAAGACCTTGTTTGGGGGACATGGATAACATGATAGAAGTAGCATTGAAAACCATGGAGAGGGAGGATGCAAAATGTATCATCAATGCAGGGTTCATCTCACATGTCAAGGCTTTTCTCATTGATAGGTGGGACAAATTCAATACCCCTTTGTGAATTTTGCACACGCGCTCAATACCAAACACTACGACGACAACTTTCTTGAAGATAACAAGAAGAGTAAGGCCCCACATAGGGACTATGAGGTCTCCATTGATGTGTGGTAATGATTCAAAATATTTTCTCGAATGTGTGCTCGATATGTTTGGACCCAGCGCTTTTTTTTGTCATTGTTTGGGAGAAATTTTTGGTATGTTTACCATTGGAGACGTGATGACAATGGACCCAATTATTCGGGGTTAAATTTATGGCATTGGATTAGTGTATTTATTGAAACTAGCCATTCATGTCCTTTTACAAGTGGCTAGTTCATTACCATGTGAGAGGAATTGGAGCACATACAACTTTATCCATTTGGTAAAGCACAATTGGTTGGGTTCATAGAAGGTTGAAGACTTGGTCTATATTCATTCGAAGCTGTGGCTATCTTTTATATTAAGGTCTATTACACATCATGACTTTCAAAGGAATGGGACATGAATTCTAAGGATGATGATTGGAAAGCAATGTGGGAGAATCTTATCTTGTCTTCATAAGAACATGGTACTTTTATGGTTGGAGTATTTTCTTCAGGTTTTGTAGTGACTTCTCATAGTCAAAACTATGACATTACTGGCTATTAGAGGTATGGTGATGTAGGGCTTGATGATCTTGACATGTAGTGTCTTTTTAATGTGTGGGCTAGGCCCTAATCTACTCTACTCGATAATATTGACATGTAGTGTCTATTTTTATGTATGGGGTGGGCCTTAATCTACTCTACTTGGCTTATATGTGAAGACAATTTATGGTTTTCTACTTGTATTGTCAACTATGTATGGATTTTCATGGTGTTTGAATGATATACATAAATATTGATGGCTATAATTTTTGCAAATTTCTCTATTTTTTTTTATAATTTATTTCATAAATTATAAAAAATATACCCCTTTTCTTTTTTAATATCTGCATTTACTAGTGTCTTGTGATTTTGAAATTGCTGTATTTGAAACTTGTGCCTACCTCTGAAACTTATGTCCTACCCTTGTTTCGTGCAACATGAATTGAAACCCAAGTTTGATTAAAACCAAATGTTGCATATGGCTTTCTCTACTTGGTTGTGAACGTTTTTCCCTAATGCCATATTCTCCATGTTGAACCGGATTGTGTAAAAGGAGAAAGGAAAGGATTGCTAGTACCAAGAGTGCGGATTGAAGGAGGACATAACTATGGGGAAGGTGAAGCACTGTTATCAACATGGGTAGTAGCTCTTTCAATTGTAGAAGATGAAGATTGCCTTATCTCAGCCCTCAGTTTTCATTTCTTAGCATTAGAAGATGAGATGGAGTCTAGATTGGATTCACATTAATGGAAAACACTTATAGGTATTTTTGGAGAGAGGAGAACATCAAGACTAGTGCTTTTGGTGAGGTGGTACTCAAACGGTTCACTCATCAATCATTGGTTTATTGCAAAAATTACATTGGACCTTTCCTCCAAGTTTCTTTTTAAATGATTAGTAGAAGTGTCTTTCCTTCAACATTTTGATTGTTGAATTGTGTTAGGGATTTTACAAAGTTATGACAAAGAATAGTGTATGAGAAAAACAATAAACTTAGCTGGTTTTTACTGGAAAAACAACAATGAATAACTAAAAATCCTTCATACCTCCAATAATCTGTAACCTTCTTGAAAATATCTCCTATGACACTGAATCAATTCCTCATGAGATCTCCTTTGAAAAGAGTGCTGCCCAAGCAATTTTCATGTCCCTAAATGAACCATCTTTTGTCTCGAGCAATTTTCCCTTTCCAAAAGATTTGGACAATGCATGAAAATTCCTCAAAGTGGGCTAGATTAAGGCTCCAATTTTATTTGCAGGCCAAGACCCTCAGGGACAACAGAAAACAACAAAAGTAGTTAATGAGAATGAAAAGAAAGAAGCACGTGTGAAAAGTGTCTATGATGCTGACAAAGTTCCTTTAGATGTACTATGTACTCATTTAATTTGCAGAGTCTTGGCGAGTACTCAATATACTTGCTGAGTCTTAGACTTTGATTGATGAGTCACACTCAATTTTGTCAGTCGACTCTAGAAAAACCTGAGCCAAGTTGACATGATGAAGGCTGAATCTCACTGAATTTGAGTGAATCATGTTATTAGGATCAAGGATAGTCATCATTTACTGGTTGAATTACAAAGGGTGTGAACTTTGAAGTTACTATCAAGCTATTGTTGGTCACTAGTGGCAATGATCATGAGAATGTGGTCTTTTATAGGAGGTTGAGGATGGTCATAATTTCTTCCCCAATGGTGTGGATTCAAGAAGACCCAATGTAGAGCCTAATGGCCACGTATCATAGTGATTTAGAAGGTTGCACGTATCCTTATTAGGATCAAGGATAGTAATCATTTACTTGTGGAAATACAAAGTGTGTAAAGTGCAAGCTACGTCTGGTTAATGAATAGTAATGATTCTAAGTGGCGATGATCATAAAAATGTGGTCTTTTATAGGAGGTTTAGGATGGTCATAATTTGTTCCCCAATGGTGTGGATTTAATGAGTCCCAATGTAGAGCCTAATGGTCACATATTATTAGCGATTAAGTAGGTTGCACATATGCTAGCCTTCTCTTGTGTTATGTTCTTCAAATTGTGTAGAAATTTCGAGAATCAGGCAATTAATGCAATTTCAGAAATTTCACATCAATTTTAAGGTTTCTTGGATCTAGTCCCTGTGAACTTTCAGCCTTAGGGATGATCTTAAATATTAAATTACAGCAGTAATATTTCACTTCCCTTCATCCCAATTCCACCTGGCAGCCCAAGAGAATAAACACCACATGGATGTACTACAATAGCACCATGCTATAGCCCTTGGGGAACGCTTTTCAAGGCATATAACAGATCTGATTTCTATTCCTACAGCAGAATATAACAGCAGTAATTCTTCTCTTTTATTTTCAGGATATGTGTTAAATCATTTAACCAATTCAGCTATATGTTATGTCAAATCAGCATGAACAACATGTGCTGGAATTTACTCAATTAAGAAGATAACATAGGCTAAAAATCAAATCTGCCAGTACACTATTTGGACAGTTGGAAACTTCATATATAGAAAAGATGAAGTACAAGTACATACCACAGCTTTATCACAAAGTTGGTACAAGTCAAGCTCTTCAAAACCTAGCAAGGGAAACCATAGAAAACCCTAGCCACCAACTCCTCCTAGCTAAGAATCTCTCCCAACCAAAGTTGGTCACTCCACCAAAGATCATCAACATGCTAACATCAAGTGTTCCTTCGCACATACACCAAGTTTGTATCACACAATCTCTCCATACCAGTGCTCTTGTCTTCCTTAGGGTTTAAGAACCTTAGCCATTTTGCATCACACAAGTACTTGGCAAGACAAATCTAGTGCTAGCCTCCAAGTCTACATGTCTAATTGGGGTTTGAGTCCTCAAACCCCATACCTTCAACTCTTTCATCGACACAAGTACCAAGCCCCCCATGGAACATCATGAATACAATAATTGAATCTTTTTCCAATCAAGGCATTGCACCAAGCTCAAGATTCATCCAACTAGGCTCTCCACGATCTTGCCCTAGCCTCGATGCATCACAGAGGAACAAGGCTACTAAATCTTGCAAGGTGTTAGCTCCACTCTTCAATGTCATGTTCTTCTCTAAGGTTTACTTGCATAACACAAACCCTAGCCTCTCACAAGAGCAAACCCTAGCATCACAAAAGATTAATCTCTCCAAGGACAACTAAGACATCCTCTCTCTCTCTCTCTTTTTGCCTTATATTGGGGTTTCCTCTTGAACCCTAACATCTTGCTCCCTACAAGACTCCTCCATGACAATACAAAGATAAAATAGAGTGCAATGATGATAATGAATACAAGAGCTCTCTCCTCTCTTTATGTATAGAGTAGGTGAGGGAGGATAACATAAGACAAGGACACAAGTCCATAAAAGTAACCAACAAGGAAACCTTACATGGAGCGCTCTACAATACAAGGATGTACTAGTGTCAAACTAGGGTTTATCCAACCCCCAAGATGAAACACTCTCCAAGCATGAATCTCCTAGGGCTCAAGGCCCTTCCTCCAAGATGGTGCACTCCAACAAGTTGTTAGTCCAACACTTCTCTTCACAATGGTATCCAAGTGTCCTCATGTAAGGCGTTGTTCCTCTAATTATGTGCCACATGTCCTCTCGTGTTCAATGATTCTCTCATGTGTGGCAATGCGGTCACTAAGCTCTAACACTTCTGCTCAATAGATGTTTTTGGGCCCACAACCAACCCCCATGAAGTATACTCCTCAACCCAAGCATCCTCAAGTCAAGTGTCTAACCTCCAAGATGTATATCACATGGTCCCAATCTCTTGGGGCTAAGTGCCCTCCTCCAAGTGCCTAACACTCCTCCTCCTAGGTAGTTACCTCCTTTAATCGAGTAACTAACTCCCCCATTGTGTGTGTCTAATGTGTTAGCCATCATGTCAATTAGGGCAACAACCTCCTAGGTAAGGGCACTATGCTAGCACTTTAACAAAGGTCAAGCATCCTCACAAACTAAGCCAACCATATGTCCATGAATCATTGCCAAGGGGCTAGGAGACTTAGCGCTCTCCCAACAAGGTTAAAATACTTTTAGAGAAACCCCAAAAGCTAACAACTTGGAAGCTAGTCCTTAACACACCTCGCTGGTGGAAATGGTACATACCTACTATATGATTTTTCTACCATGATCAAAAGATGGACAACATCCTTGAGTGGGATCTATGCCATGGGAGTGTTGATGAACCCTATTGTTAACTTGATTTACCACGATGGCAAATGTTTTTTTAGATTGGTTGGATGGAGGAACAAGATTGTTCTATAAGGAAGAGAGATGGGATATGAGGAACTAAAAGTAGGGATTTTAATATTTAAAGCACTTGAATAATGGGGTGTGGAGTCATGTGTTAGTTTTTGGGTTACTTCGAAAGTGTTTACACCATGATTAGGGGTGCATCATGAGTTTTGAGGTACATGGTGTATGTTCATCCCTTGAATAATCTGAGATGGATTGGTGCATGGGAGATGGTCTGTAAGATTGTATGGGTTGTTGCATGGGATTGCGTGCCGTTGGAAACTGGCTGCCTGCACTTTTTGCCTCTCTGTCGCTCAACATGCTCAGTTGCTCAAGTGTTCTTGTGTGTTTGAACTCTCTATCTTGACTTGTCTTTATAGTTTTCGTTGAGACCAAACCCTAATCTATTTTTGAGATAACTGCTAGTCTATGTCATGCATGCATGAAATACACTTTTTAGACTCAATTGCTAAAAATAATACTTTCACTTTTCAACTAAAGTGAATTACAAATAGAAGTCACTTTTCGAAAATAGAATCACTTTTTGAAAATATAATTACTTTTCGAACATTTCGTGAACTAATTCTTGTCAGAGCTATAATTCTCAACACTCTCTCTTAGCGAAGAAGGAATTCTACACCAATCCAAGTTTGTCTCTGAATGCCTCAAACTTCCCTTTTGCCAAGGGCTTGGTCAAAATATCAATTACTTGCTGATCTGTGGGAATATATTGGAGCTTCACTGCGCCCTTTTGAACGCTGTCTTGTATGAGGTGATATCTGATCTCTATATGCTTGGACCTGTCATGAAACAATGGATTCTTAGAGAATTTGATACAACTCTAATTATCACAATAAATGACCGTGGGATCCAACTCCTGATCAAATAATCCTGCAAGTAACTTGTGAAGCCTTATAGCCTCACAACTAGCCGTACTGGTTTCGATGTATCCTGCCTCTGTTGAGCTAAGTGCCACAGAAGTTTGCTGAACCAGGATATCATCAGTGACCCCAAGCTAAAGCAACACCCTGAGGTGCTCTTCCTATCCACTGCACTACCTACCCAATCCGAGTCTGTATACCCCTGCAACTTCACTCCACCATCTCCAAGATATCTTAGACCATACTCCATTGTGCCCTTCAAATACTTGAGCACATGTTTTGTTGCTACCCAATGCTCCTGTTTTGGCTCCACCATGAATTGACTCAAGGTGTTCACTGCAAAACATATATTTGGCTTGGTGTTGACCAAATACATCAAAGAACTTATTAGCTGCCTGTACAACATGGGATCTACCAGCTTTGAATCTGAAATTGTCACCTTCTTCAAATTAGTGATCATGGGTGTGGCCATAGGTTTGTAGTCTTCCATTTGAAACCTCTTTAGGATCTGAACTGCATACTTACCATGCCCAAGGAAAATCTCCCCTGGTCTTTGCCAAACCTCCACTCCCAACAAGTAGTGCATCATGCCGATGCCCTTCATCTTGAACTCAACTGCCATGTCTGCTTTGCACTATGCAATGAGATTCTCTGCATCTGTCAGAAACAAGTCATCTACATAGAACACCAAAATGAGTAGATCAATTTGAACAAATATATAATATAAGTTAGGATTTGCTTCACTTTTGGTGAAGGTCATACTCTGTAGATTTCCATCGATCCTGGAATGCCATGCTCTCGGTGCCTGCTTGATTCCATACAAGGCTTTCTTAAGCCTGCACACATGGGACTCCTTTCCACTTACCTCAAAGCCCCGATGTTGCTCTATGTACACTTCTTCCTTAGTGATCCCATTAAGGAAAGCTGTCTTCACATCCATTTGATGTATCCTCCATCCCATGAATGAAGCCAAGGACATAACTGCTCTAATGGAAGTGTACCCGACGATCGGAGCAAATGTCTCCTCATAGTCCACTCCCTCTCTTTGGGAGAACCCTCTCGCCACAAGCCTCACTTTGAACTTCTCAATGCTGCCATCTGCAACATGCTTGAACTTGTAGAGCCACCCAAAACTCGTAATTGACTTTCACTCCGGTCTCAATACTATGTCCCAAACATCATTCTTCATGATGAAGGTGTACTCCACCATGGCTTCTTGCCATACCTGCTGGTCTACTGCCTCCTAAAAACTGGAAGGCTCTAAATCTAGAATGCTACTCATCAATGCCATATAGTCTGGAAACTTCTTCGAAGGTTTTCTCTCTCTGAATGTGCTCCTAGGAGTCTCAATATGCTCTTGAGCATCCCTCAATGTCTGACTAAACCATTGAAGTCTCCTGATAGAAGTGGAAGGGGCTCCTATCTTCCCCTGTTCACTTGAAGGATGCTGTACTGCCCTGGAAATCATTGGTGACCCTGGCTCAACCTTCGTAGCTTCCTACTCCTCATCCTCTGCCATTGGATTAGGCTCATGAGACTTCCTGGATGCAAAGTTTTCCTCAAACTGTACATCCCTTCTTACTACTGTCTTCCTCTACTCTGGAATATAGATCCTGTACGCCTTTGAAGTCTCACTATAACCCATAAAACAAACCCTTCCTGCCGGAGGGTTCCAACTTGGTCCTCTTATCTACTGGTACATTGATATAAACTAGACAACCTAAGATGTGGAAATCACTCACCTCTGGCTTCACACCAATGAATGCCTCCTTTGTTGTCTTGTCCTCCAAGATTTTACAAGAACACCGGTTTTGGATGTAGATTGCCGTGTTACATGCCTCTTCCCCAAGAAACGTAGAAAAGTCCTGGTCATGTATCATGGCCTTAGCAACCCTTATGATGGATCGATTCTTCCGCCTCTGCAACCCCATTATGTTCTAGGTTGTATGGAATTGTCAGCTCCCTCTTGATTCCCGTCTCCTTGCAAAAACCCTCGAACTCCTTGGAGATATACACTACCCCATTGTCTGTTCTCAAGACTTAGATCTTTTTCCCTGTCTAGTTTTCAACTAGAGCTTTGAACTCCTGAAACTTGCTAAAGATCTCATCCTTGGTCTTTAAAAAGTAGATCCAAGTCTTGCGAGAGAAATCATCAATAAAGGAAACATAATACGTGCTTCCTGTTATTGACGTTAGTGACATCGGTCCACAAACATCCAAATGTACTAGGTCTAGAATCCCCTTAGACCTATGTTCACTGCTTGGGAAAGCAACCTTGGCATGCTTGCCAAGCGTGCATCCTTTGCATACACCATGCTGCTCAATATTGAACTTTGGAAGACCCGTGACTATCTCCCTCAGAACAGGCAATGCCCTGTGATCTAGGTGCCTCATCCTCTTGTGCCACAACTCGCACAAGTTGTCACTGTTATGCACTGAGGCTGGAATAGGTACACCTTACAGCTTGTACAAATTACCTTATCTAACTCTTATTACTTGAGTTGTATCTGGGCTAGAATCCTTCGGTTTGATGAGGACTTGCTGGTTCTTGAACTCAACTGCAAAGCCCTTATCTGTTAAGGTTTAAGCTATTATTAGGTTTCTTTTCAATTCACTTGATAACCATAGCATAGATAGGATCATTGAGAAATACACAATCACAAGGGACACATCATTTATCCTGGGAAACCCTCACGGGGGAGAAAACCCAACAAAAACTTCCTTAATATAGATAGCCAATACAATGCCAAGAGAATAAACCAAACACTACAGAAAGTCCTCTCCCAAGAATGCGCCTCTCTCTCTCTTCCTTTTTCTCCAACTACAACTCCAAACTTGCGCTCTGATGAACAAGTGAGTGAACAAATGAGGCACTGGC
>SNQJ01S0091915.1:0-32616 GCA_010110895.2 Picea sitchensis | reverse complement strand
GGATGAGAATAGGACATTTCTGAGCACCAACATCTAACAAGTCAGTCAAGAGGTGAGTGGCACCCTTGGAGCATGGAGTGCGTCCTCAAGGGCACATCGTGCAAGAAAAATGGAAAGAGGCGAGTGGCACCCTTGGAGCACGTAGTGTGTCCTGAAGGGCACGTCGTACAAGGGAAACAGAATGAGGCGAGTGGCACCCTTGGAGCACCTAGTGCATCCTGAAGGGCACGTCGCGTTGTTAACTAATAAGTGAATAAACCTAGATGGCCTTAGAACGAATAATGTGATAAGAAATATTTATTACAATTTCCCTAATAAAATGTCGTCCATCCTAGGAAAATAAAATCTAGGTCTAAGTGATACTTGTGGGAATATATATATATATATATATATAATACTAATAATCATCATTAAACATGTGACAAAAGGGGGTAAGAAACTCGATTAAATTATTAAAATCAAATTATGGAGGGATTTAAAATTTTAAAAGGGAATTAATGGTGTGTAACATATGCTAATTAAATTTTTTACTAAAATGAAAAAAGGGGGCAAAAGGGTAAAGTCTACACTTACTAATTTGAGTTTTAGATAAAAAGGGAAAGAGGGAAATTTAAAAGATTTAGGAAACTAAGGGAAAAGGGGGGAAACAGAAAGAGGAAAAGGAAACATAAGGAAAAAGAAGAATTACTAATTTGGCAAGGAATCTTGCCTTTAAGAACTTTCTAAATTGAACTCAACTAGTAATTTAGTAAGGGGGTAAGTCATAAAATTGTGTGAGGGAATATGGGGACACCTAGGAGTGATTCTAGGAATGCTTTTAGGTGGGTGAGGGAAATTGGAGTAATTAATTAATTAATGAAATTGATTTATTGTGCAATGAAGGGGATGGGTGACACATGTACGAGGAGGATTTTTATGAATTAAAGTAGTGAACAATAAATTAAATGGGAATTTGGGAAAGTAAATGACTTAGAAACTCTATATAAAGGAGGGAGGAGGAGGAGTATGATGGATCTCTTTTGTGATGTGTAACATTACGCTGCAAAAATTTAGACTTGACTGACTTAGCTTGTGGGAGTTGGGATACCCAACTCGGTGAGTGGTAGATAGGCCTTGCGAGGAAAGCTGGGAGCTAGTTGTTCTCTAATTTTATGTGTGTGGCCCCTTTGCGGCTCCGGGGCCTAAGGGGGATGAATATTACCCCTAGCATTGGCTGGGAGGTATCGATGAAGTCTCATTGATCAGAAAGCAGGAGTTGCATGGAGAACGCGAGACAACGAATCAGAGCAAACAACTTGGGATACGGTACACTTACTTTTATTCTGCATGGTATATTATTATTGACCTTAAGATTTGAATTCTGTACTTTTAACTCTGTAAAGAAGGTGTTGGACTTAGCATTTTAATTGTGAACTTAATTTCTCCATAGCCTTAAGCTCGTTGCTTGACTTGATTCCCTTGGCCTTCGATCCCTGAATGTTGTGACTGCCCGACTGGTTTTATTGATTATTGTGAAGGGTTGTGCTTTTTTTTTTTACTTCGTCCTCATCCCTAGTTCATCAGTCCATGCCTGAGAATTCAGACGGGAGCTTAATTGACAGTCGTCACTTTGGTGCACAACGACCTATAGATTCTAATGCCCTTCTTTTATGTGTGTTGATGATGAGCGAAGGATGTGTTTTCCCAGTTGTTTACCCCTTCTTATATATGCATTTGATCTCCTCCTTGCTTGGGTCTCTACATGTTTTATCACCTCTGTGTATTAATCATTCTCGACATCTGAAAACTGTGTTTAGTTTTCTCTGCATTTCAACACCCTCAACCATGATTTTTAACTTTGTGTTTTTATGCATTGCTGGATAAATTTAACTCTGCGTTTTTATATATTGTTGGATAAATTAGCTCTACGTTGTAATACTTCCCTCACAACGTAACTCTATGTTTTTTTTTATTGATGGCCATATCCTCTGCATTTTTATACCTCTGCACCTTAAATTATTTGAAGACGATTTTAGTCTGCATTGTCCACTTGATTGATAGCCTTCACATTTTTTACTGAGTTTTTTTTTCCTTGAATGATAGTAAGGTTGTGCCTTGAGACACAACGATAATTTTCCTTGAGAACATGCTCTTGTTACACATGAACCACTATGAAATTTTCACTGGATTACATTGCGATTTTTCCATTTTTTTTGGACAGCAATCGTTGCTTGTCTTTTTTTTTACATTGCGATCCACTTGTTAAGGCTGTGAATCGATGTTGGTTTACCTTGAGATTTTTCCATTTATCTCTGCGTCTTCATGTCTTTATTAACCTGGCAATATTTTCATTTATCTTTGCATCTTCATGTCTTTATTAACCTGGTGATTTTTCCATTTATCTCTGTGTCTTCATGTCTTTATTAACCTGACGATTTTTCCATTTATCTAGGCATCTTCATGTCTTTATTAATCTCTATGATTTTTCCATTAATCTATGCCATTAATCTTTGCCATTAATGTTTATTAATCTTTGTGATTTTGTGTCTTCATGTCTTTATTAATCTTTGCGATTTATTAATCTCTTCGAATTTTTCCAATTATCTTTGCATCTTCATGGCGATTTTTGTCTGGAGGTGGCAACAAATTATCTCTGCGTCTTCATGGCGGTTTTTATCTGGAGGTGGAAAAAAATTATCTCTGCTTCTTCATGGTGATTTTTGTGTGGAGGTGGCAACAAATTATCTTTGCGTCTTCATGTCTTTTTTCCAGCCTTGTCATTTGACCACTCTTTCCTTTTCCTGTACTTGATTGCGATTTGATTTCTCTGAAAAAGTTTTGGCGCATAGTTGGATTCAATGATTTTTCTTGTAATGTATAGCTTGATTTTTATGTCTTGGTTAAGAGATTGGTATAATGTGATATTAATATATAGAGTTATCTTGTATTATTGCACAACTATCTCCTGTTAACTTAGAATTATTACAACAGGTATTATTGTTATCATTGTTAACTTAGTATTATTACATCATGTATTATTGTTATCATTGTTAACTTAGCATTATTACATCATGTATCATTGTTATCATTGTTAACTTAGCATGTATTATTGGGTTATGTTATCCTTATAACAATGATAACATGGCATTTTTGTGTATGGACAACATTCTTCTATTATTAATTAGCATTAATAATTATTGTTGTTGGACAACGTTTAATAATAGAATTAAATCTCATTGAATAGCATTGAGGTGACAATTATTTATAAACACCAAGATAGCATTAAAATTGCATTCAATATCATCAAAATGAATTTTATTTATAACTGCATAACATCATAAAATGGCATTAAATTTAGCATTGGATTGACACTCATTTACAGACAACGAAATAGCAGCAAATAGAAGCAAATAACATTGAAGTGGCATTATTTATAGACATTGATCTCATTAAGGATTACCCCTTTTAGACAATAATGTCGATTATTTTTATAAGCAGCGTGGAGCACCTTTAAAATGTTAAGTAGTTCACTTATTTTAATGGACAGTTTATAATTGTTGATAAGCGTATTTGATTTGGTTAAGTGCCTTTCTTAGTGTTCATTATGATAACATTTATGGCATTAGTAGCTTGGTAACAGTTCAAACTTCGCACTTAGACATCTGGCTTATCAATTATTGGACAGGTTGTTAGCTGAGTCGGGTATTAGCTTGAGATTTTCCTTTTGATTGTAGTCATCTTGTATCTTGTCGAACTGTTGATTGGGGTATTGGTGTAGCCTTCTTGTTAGTATTCGACTCCTAGCGCGTCAGAATTATCTAGAGTCCTTGGTCGAGATAGGATGTGTCGCGGCAAGGTTATAGTCATGTCTATCACTTGGGGATGCCATGATTCATGACGAATGGATCTTTGTGTGCCCTAAGGGATAGGGGAAAAGGGTAACTTGGCCGAGGTCTGTGCTTTTTGTGTGGGTGTTGTTGATGGATGTAAGTTGTTGTTAGCGCTTAGGTTGTAATGCCTTCATGCATTTGGTTCGAGCGCCTTGAGGTTCTAGTCATTGGTCATCAAGGTCGTTGGGTCAGGAGGGGGATGTTGTTCCTTAGCTTGTAGGCGTGGTCTTGTTTGCATCGAGCGGGTAGTCGTTTCTCCTTGTTGTTTTACGCATGTTTCACCCAGTTGCTCTTGTGCCAATGCGTGGAGTCATAGTTGTCTGCTTCCTATTCAGTGGGCATGGTGCTCATCATCATGTGTGTTCTTTAGCTGTAATCATTTTTTTCATCTCATTTAAAAAAAAAATCACTTTCTGCTTCACTTATAGTCGTAACAATGGGGTTGTTACAGAAATATTTTCCTTACCTTTTCAGATCTAGTTGATCTAGAACCGGTAGATCTAGTACAACACGTCTCACAATCAAACTCTCTAAGTATATCTTGATCATCACTCAAGGAATATATATATGACAGATACCTATTTGGTGGTACCTACACTCGTTAAAACAAGAAGATAAGTTATTGTGTGAATATAATTTTGTGGTACCAACGCTCGAAAAAATGAGAAGATTAGTTAGCGATCAAATATTTAGGGAGTTCATGTTTTACTTGGAGAATATACTTGACTCTATTGTATGTAAGAAACTTATTGGGGTCCCTGTTTACTTGATTCATATCATACTTGGCATCCCATTATTGTTATCTTGGTATTCTTTGGGGTGTGAGTCTTCTCTTTTATAGATTGGCATTAAAGTCCCAACATTAGAGGTGTATGAAATTTGTTAGGATAGAAAGAGGCATTAAAGTCCCAACATTAGGCTTAGGAATTTATGTAGATAGGGTGATGAAGTAAATGTAGCCTTAATGAGGATACTTAGGGTTTATGATACTAAAAAGGCTTAGTGGATGACACTTTTCTTGATGATACTAAAAAGTCTTAGTGGATACTCAACAAGATAGATGCTTTAGAATTAATGAATGGTTGGAGGATACTCAACAATATAGATGCTTTAGAATTAATGAATGATATCCCAAGGGTTCTAAGGCCTCATCTAAAGATGGGTCAAGTGACAAGGTTCAATGAAAAGGCAAGATAGAAGTTATATGACAAAGTGAAAGTGTTCTTGCAACAAGTATAAGTGCCAATACAAGTTGAAGGAAAGGAAAAACTCTTATATGAAACAATAGATGCTTTCACTATTCAAGAGAGGTACATTAACAATGGTGCACGAGAAACAATCATATAACAACAAATACAATGGTATATTTCAAGTACAAAGACTGTCAATATGTAAATGAAGACAATTGGCTTCTTTATAACTTGAGGGTCTTCACTCTTCTTACGACATCCATTTGTACCTCTCACTTTCATACACGTTTTTATAATCAAGTGAATTAGAGGTGTATGAAATTCGTTAGGATAGAAAGAGGCATTAAAGTCCCAAAATTAGGCTTGGGAATTGATGTAGATAGGGTGATGAAGGAAATGCAGCCTTAGTGAGGATATTTAGGGTCTATGATACTAAAAAGGCTTAGTGGATGACACTTTTCTTAATGATACTAAAAAGTATTAATGGATAGTCCACATGGAGATTTGGAATCTACATGGATTTATAAACCATTTGTTATGTAACCATTGGCCAGGACATCATATGAACAACTTGAAGACAATCCCAAGATAATTTCCATAGGAAAATGAGCCCAGGGGTTATTGTAGGGGGTTAGGGAGAAAATTGCAACCAAAATTGAAAAACTATTGAAGTAGTTGATGGATCTAAGGGAATTGATGAGAAAATCCTTTGTCCTTGACACCAAAATTATTTATTTGACCAACTCTTTGAATCAATGATTTACCAACTTCTATAAAAATGAGATAAAATGATGGCTTAGTGATCTGGTTATTGAGAATTCTTAGATTGATTGAATGATTCAAGAGAAATGCATAGAATTAAGGAGAGAGAGAGAGAGTAAGGAGAGATAATCATTTTTCTTCCCCCATTTCTTCCCCGATGATCAAGAAGAAAGAGAAGATCTATTAGGAAAAATATTTCTCCGAGACAGAATTTTCACAGTTACATCAAACTACAAGCTATACGAAAGTCGCTCCTTTCTCATGGAAATTTACCCATCACAGAGATGCATGCAGGGACATAACAAGCTTCACATATACCTTTTCCACTCAATCCAGAAACAAGATCATACGTCATCCCGATTTGTCTCCATTTCCATGAAACTATTTCTCAAGCTAGGCAACCGATAAGTCACTGAAATATTCGTGTGGATGATGAAATGGGTAACATAACTCGTTCTAAAGTGTGTCTCATGGAGGACCCAAAATATTATAAAAAGGGCCTTTGGAATGGACTTCCATCGGGTCTTTTGGAGAATTTATATAGTCTTAGATGAAAGGGATCTTGATCTACCCAGTTGGGTAGACCCGATAATTTAGAAATGGGTTTTAGAAACCGTGTTGGGCCGAGGGAAGGATTTTTGTAAGCCCCAAACATGAAGGACAATATGGCCTGGCTTGGTGGGAAATTAGAACAGTATTTCTAGTACCTTATATTCCTACTTTATGAATTTATGTTGGACAACTACGTTGGTTGGATCGTCGAAACTGCCTTCTTGAATTGAGGAATCCCAACGGAGCAGAGATTGAAAAGGATTGTGTGGGCACTTAGACAATCAGTTAGTTGGGTGAGAGTTGATATAGACCTCTACGGTATGTTGTAATGTGATGTATTACAATACAATGGAATATTGTTCTACTTACTTCTATGTGCTTGTCATGTATATGGATGATGTGTTTATAGTTATCTATGATTTTTATGCATTTAGTTCTATTAATATAGATGAATGTGATTAAAGGGATCTTAATGGAAATGAACACCCCCACTACATTCTTAACGCTCTTCACATGAATTACACAAAAACTATAATACATGCCTTGAGTGACCAGTTTAACCTAATATAACTACGATAAATGCTCTATCATTCTCCTTATTCCACAGATTATGTCATAAAGTCTAAGCCTTTGGAACCTAGTAAATACTATGAATGTTATGGCACTCACTCATTTCAGTAAAGGTAAAGATTATAATAATAGAATCCATTGCACTCAAAGTAACCTTATTACTAATAACGCCTATCAGATTAAATGAGAGATATGTTATAATGATACGTATTCTAAATAATCTTCATTAAACCAGTAATATGAGTACTCTTTCACACCTAGTGAAATCAATGACAAGCAATTACATGTCAATCATTCTCCTTATTCAAGGACTTGTATAGGTTAGATTACTCCATAATAGGAGATTATGTAAGTAATGATGCTTACCAGTACTATGAAACCCATCTACGTATAGGAGTCAAACCTATGATGTTTCTATAATTAATGTATAGTTATAACACATACTCGGTATTAGATATGTGATTTCCATGAGTACGACATTTCAAACTATTACAAGGAGCCTAGTCTTATTGATTACACTAGTTAAGAAGAAGGAGGCTTGTATTTTATATCATATTTATGGTGCCATATCACTCCAAGTATCGTGAACTTAGAGTTATGATGATTACACTATTTCCATAATACGTGGTTTCATCTATTGAATTCACCCCATCAATGACCATATTGACATGGTTTTCACTCTTATTACAACCAAACATACTATTGTTATCAATATCTAGGGCTTTATCAGTATTTTGTTCCATCTCATAATGTAACCCTAGGCTGCTAAATATCTTGCCATGATTGTTTATAGCTTATGGTTTCACTTTCCATTGAGGGCATGGTCAAACGGTTGAGAAAGAAAAAGAGAAAATGTAGTTGATGACTCAACAACAGGGAGAAAAAATTACTATTGAATCTGTAATGTTGTTCGATCTAGGGATGACCATGGTCTCCTCTGTCTCCAATGTTTCTCAAGCTAGGGATGACACTCCCCTTTCTCCCCTAGTATGTCTCTCCAGTCAAGATATCTCTCCACGCTAAGAGTGTCAAGGGTACTCACTCCAGCTTTGTCTCCACACAAGAAGAATATCAAGGTGATAATGGAGGAGAAAGAGATGGATAAGACTACCCAATAATAATGATCAAATGGATAGGTAGTAGGATGGAGTTCCCTATTAATAAGGATAGGAATTCCAGCCTAAGGGGTCTTGGATGAAAAAGAGAAAGAAGGGATAGATTCCATGGGTGAAGGAGGAGTGGAAGGAGGAATTATCTATTGTAAAGGAAGAGGTTCCAACATAGGAAAAATACAAAGAATAATTTCACTTGGTCATTGAGGGATTGTGTGAGGATTTAGCACTGCTAGAGATTTAGCACCCAAGCCATCCCAAGAAGAGATAAGAAGGAGGATTCGAGAGAAGGATTGGGTCACATATCAATGAAGGGGTATCATTAATGTCCAAATGGGATATGGGATCCATGAATAGTTTATTTATGAACCAATAATTATTATTAATGTCTAACCAATGTCAAGGGRGAGAAATAATGKCCTTATGTCCTAAATGAAGAGTCTCGAGTCAAGCACGRAAAAGAAAAACCATGAAGATTCTCAATTTATGTCATTTAAATCATCCTTGAACCATGACACAGGACCTTCATAGGGTATCTTTGGCCTASTASAGGGATATGTATGCCATTAKTAAACCAAAACAAAGGCCCTAAAAAACAACATGTCTAGGTTCTACACATGGCATATTTATTGGGTACATCATGGTTAGGGTTTTGTAGCACTTGAGTTGTATATGAGAAAAACTTCATGAGATCTCACTTAAATGTATTTGGCCTAAGATTTGGACATGAGTGCCATTTATATGTTTTGCATACTACATATGGGTCGTGTGGCTAATATGTATTCATCACATGTAGAGACTAAGATAAACAAAATGGAGGCTAATATGTTCACAAAAATTTCATTATATTTTGTACTCAAATTCCATGGCATTGAATTCTTTTCTCTGTGAAGCCCTAACATATGTATCACATAAATTGGAGGATTCATTTACCGATTATGGTGACATGGCTCCCATGTAGAGTCGGTGCACTCCTTTGTCTCCTCTGTCAAGCTTAGCCACTATCCCTTCTGTCTCTTATATTATCGAGCTTGACAACAAGTGTCTGGATATCCGATCGTGAGTGATATTTTTCAAGAGGGGAGTTATGGGAGTCGAGATACTAGGGTTTCGAGTTGTGCCTCTATCTCCTCTGTCTCCTATGTCGAGCCAGACCTCTAGTGTCTGGATATATGATCATGAGTAATCCTTGTCAATAGGGGAGCTTTGGTAGTCGGGATACTAGGGTGCAATCGAGAGGCATGAGATAGGGAGCTAGGGTGAAATTGAGTTTAGGGAGCTAGGGAATTCAAGAGCTAGGATGCATTTGAGAGACAAAATCTAGGGCATGTAGTCAAGATATAATCTCGAGCAAGGAAAGTTAGGATATGGACTAGTCGATTGACTGTTACAATGGTCGAAGGAAGTCAAGATATGGATCCCGCATGAACCTATTTTTTGGTTATATATTTTATATAATATATAAATTACAAATATACAAAATATATTATATATTATATATATTTATAATTTATATAATATATATATTATAAATATATAAAATATATATTATATATATTATATGTAATATATAATATATATATTTTATATATTTAGAATTTAGAATTTTGTTCATATAAATATCTCCCATATGAACCACATGGAATATTTTTTAAAAGTGGCCCACATTGAAAAGGATGATTTCAATTATGCACTATGTGAGATACATGATCCTACATATTAGTATTAGGACTTCCACTTAAACCAACTAGGACTAGGAATAGAACTTAGGACTTAAACTTAGACTAGCCCCAAGTCCCCATAGTTGGGGACCCCCTTTAATTTTATCTTTCATGGTCCATGCCTAGGGCTTTATGGCATCAGACATGCCCTATGTGATATAACAATGGTAATTTCAAATACATTTGTAACATGAAGTGTGGTTCTCATGGTTGTCCATGGAATTCTCTAGGGTCAAACAACAAGGTACAAGATCATATAAATTTCTTTAGGGATGCATGGGACATTCATCATGATGATCTAGCCCCATTCACAGGTAAAAGCACATTATATGTTGATATGATATATCTACATGTTGGAAACCTCAAATAGTCAATAAGGGAGTAACATTATATGGAATTGAAAGAACTTCAAGACTACCTTGTTTGAACAACCATGGATGAGTATAAAAAATCCTAGATATTCTCATAAGATTTTATCTTGTTTTAATTGATGTAGTGGTTGTGACAATGCCAACAAAATCCAACCTGTTCCTCAGGCACAATTGTATGTACACCGTGAAAGTCGTAATTCCTTACTCCTTTTGTGGTGCAATTTCCACATGAAGGATTCATTGTCACCATCAATCAATTCTCATATTATGATCCACAACCACATTTGACCGAAGATAGTGTATCACCTTTAGTGGATCATACATATATAGTTTATCCCTACTAGTTAGATGGAAAAACCTCCTTCACAATTGAATTATGTGGCCACTTCCACCATTTTTTTAATATCAACTCCCATAAATAATGATCCTTTGACTCATTTTCATGACTTAGGCTCGAAGATTAAAAATGGAAATTTATCCATAAGAAGGGATGATTTTAAGGATGTAAATTTATTTTAAAATGTAGAAACATGGGTTGATCTTACTAGTCCTTAATATGCAAAAATAAAATGGTTGGCGATACTTTTGTAAAAATATTCAAATTTGTAAGGATTTTATATAGTTTATATAAAATTTTGGCAATTTTTAAGGTAAAATAATTTTATTCTATGGAATTTGGGCGAAACGTTTTTAGAAAAATTGGAAATTGGCCAATCGTTTTTGGGAAAAAACCTTGGAAAATTATCCCATTTGTGAAATTTATCCCCTAAAATCATCTATGTCCATAAGGGTAACAAAACCAATTTCACCCCTATGTGCAAAAGTGTCAAGTCCTACTTCTTCGACCATGATATTTCCTAACGATGATAAATTATTAGAGGCCACAACCTTTTTATATAGTCCTTAGGATAACCTCCATAATGGATCTCCTATTGAATTTCACCCTAGGTATATCTACTCAACTACTATTATTCCCTTATACTCTATCCCTTTGGAAATATTTATCATTTTGATTCATCTCTACCAACAACACCTATGACTTGAAGAAGATACCTTGGATTAAATTTCCATACAACACTCTCTTTCATGCACGAATCAATGTTAAACCATTTCTTACAATTGGATAACTTTTCCCCTTTTGTGGTAACAACTATGTAATTTCCCCCCTTGGGATTTCTGCGAAATATAAAGTCCGTTACAAATCTTTGAAATTTAAATGTGTTTGTCCTTAGGACTGGGATCGGGGCTCCCATTGACCATAAAGAAAATATAAACAATAAGTAAGTCGTGGAGAGAAGAAGGTGGGAGATGACAGAGTAGAAAGACCTAGAAAGAAGACAGGAAGGAGTTATCATATTTTGGTTAAATCTTTCTAGTCAAAGAAGCGAAGTAACTGGATGAAAAACTAGTAAAGAAAGAAAGATGTGATCAACATAAACTTACTATAATGGTCTCTCTCTTGTTTACTTTCTTTTTGTTGTCCTTTTATTTTACTCATTGACAGTTATAGGAACCATCTCAACTACTACTTCTTGGCCACTATAGTTAATTTATCAATTGTCTTTTAAAACCAATCTTCAATGTAACTTTTCACTAGTGCAACATTTATTTCATGCTTGATTTTGATATTACCTCCTGAGAAATTCCATGTATTTCCTCCTCAATATCTTGATTTTTCATATAACAATCAACCAACCAATTATCTATCTCTTCGTCGTTATATTCAATTATGCCATAAAATTTCTCAGTCGATAGTCCCACTAATATCTCCACTTGTTCATCAAATTGTTACTTTGTCATAAACATTGAATTGAGAATTAAATTAGGATCTTGTACATCATCAATGCTTCTTGTCAGATCTATCTCTTTGAGTATTTTGAATAATTATTCTCTTTTTACTATGGCTTCACTGCATGCTTGGACAATGTTATTCAAATTCTTGATTTTTTCTTTCCAACAAGAATTTAACTGTTTAATTCGACTTGGAGAAGGAGTATCCTCTTCTCTCCTTTCCAATTATGTCATGTTTGAGACTTGTATCCCAAATGGAAAAAAAAAATCTATGGAGAATCCTTCTTCTTTGTTTAAATCAACTTGGAGATACTCATGAAAAGCATGTTCCCTTGAACCGAAAGAAACAATATTTTTTTATACCTCCCATGCTTCTATTATCAATGACATTCTCTTTTTAATTTTTTTCTCTACATAAATTCAGACCGTTGTGAGAAAACTAGAAGATCCTTTTAATTTAATAATCAGTGTAGTTGGTTTAACCATTTTCAAAGGAATTGCCAGGATTGGAAGAGGCATCAAGGAAGTTTCCAATTCTCTAATACTTTCCTTTAATTTAGCATTTTCATCTTTTAAACCATCAATAAAGTCATCAAGAAAATCCCCAGTTTCCCTATGGATTTCGGAAATTTGGGATGGTTGCATATCTTTAAGGTTGACCTCTGAGCGACACTTTCCCTTTTTATTCTTCTGGTCACTTCTTTATACAATAAAATTTTTAGACTCTTTATCAAAAACAATTCTTTCAAAAGTGAAGGATTATTCTTCACTAAAGGTCTCATTTCCAGCGAATTCTAGTAAAGAAGTTTGTTGAGCCATTTTTTCTGGTCGTTCTATTGTAGGAAATATATTCTCAATATCTAATTCTAGTTCCATATCCTCCAAAGAAAAGATTTGGATGTCATTTTCTATAATATTATCTTCTTCCTCTTGCACTAAATTTTTCCTTTTCTTTCTCATGAGGAGCTTGTGTGAACTCTCAATTTTTCCAGGGGGAGGATTCTTCTCTCCCCCTTCACTGGAACTACTGTTGAAAACATTTTTAACTAGATGGGGCATTGGACCATTGCTCTTGGATATAGTATTCTTGGGAGTAACAAAGAGAGATTTGACATTTCTTTCACTAGGACCTTTTCCCCTTTGCTTATAAAAGTCATTACTGCTAAGTAATATTTCTAGATCGCCAACATCGTGTACAAGAGTTCTTTGGTTGTTACCTTCTTCTTGTTCATTCAAGAGAGTCTGAATGAAAGAGTTACTAAAACCCACTGAAAGTATATCTCCCACAAAGATTTTTTTCGAATCAAAACCTTTGATCTTTTCACCATACTTTAAATTCACATTGTTAAAATGATTTGCAAATTCGTCAATTTTATTTATATTTCTGAACATAAACTCTCCAATATTCCATGGAAGGGGAATAAATTGATTTTTCCTTTTTTCGTGGAAAAAATGTAACCAGAAGTTATATTTCCTTGCCACCTTTGTAATAAATAGTTTTTCAGATACATGATACGGGTGAAAAGAAGGATTCCCTTTCGAGAAAAATATCCTTATGACACTTTGATTATCCATTTGTTCTATTCTTCCCTTTTTCTCTAAAAATAGGTTAGCTTGGTTAGATATCCATGAAGTGTTTTCTCCCAACAACAACCTTTTGAATACTAAAAAAAAAGTTATTATAAAATTCATAGAAAAATAGAGGGGTCTTATGTCTCTATAGTGTGTGATACTAAAATGTAACTGGATCTGTTTCATAATTCACCGTTTTACTTATGGTTAAGTTTGGGAATTGACAAAAATGCACAATAGAAAATGTCATATAAGAGGCCATAAATAATTTACTATCTTTTTTATAGTGTGATAAATGGGACGAGATTTCGATAGAATTGAGTTTTCCCCAATCAAAAATTGCTTGTTGATGCACTGTAAAGTACATAATATATAAAATAATGCGAGAGATAGAAGTGGTTATTTCCTCACCTGTCAACCTAGTAAATAGCCATGCAATTTCTTGATAAGGTTTTTTAAAGGACTCAACCTGGATTCTGGTTATGTCTGTTGGGATAGATGCAAGATTCTCCAAATATTCAGGCAGGAGGTCAAGCCCATTGTTATGTTTCTTCAAGAATTTTCTACAATCTTCACCTTTCAAAGTAAGAGTCGACTCTAGCAGCTTCAACATCTTGCAGAAAACTTGAGGTGAAAGAGAAATCAAAGAATGATCCTGGAGTTGTATAATTCTTTGACTTGGCACGTACTTGTCTACACACCATGCAATGAGTTCTTTACAATAGAAAACCTCAAGAACACACCCAACACGAGCGATTCCAGATTCCCAAATTAATATTTTTATGGAGGAGGAGAGGAATAATATGAATATTCTCTTAACCATTGGAAGTTTTGGTCTTCACGACCAAAGATATTCAAAGTATCACCACAAAACTGTTGTCTATCCCATGTTGCCATAGGTTGATAGGACAATTTCTTCAAATGGATAAGAACCTCAAATAAATTGTTTCAGAGAGATAATGAGAATTAAATTCCTTGCAAAATGAATATTTAATGAAATTTAATGAGTAACTCTTCGATCCTTTAACCATTAATGACGACTTTTTGAAGCCTGCACAATAATTGTTAGCATTAAACAACATATAATGTGTATTGGGAAAATAAACAAAATGGCGGGGATAGATGAGAGAGATTTTAAATATGAATATTTTCATGAACCCACCAACCCAGGAACCCACCAACCTGGTTATGGATGATAAAAAATATACTAAGTGTAGAAAGGTGGTTGTTCGAACTTGCATGTAAAAGGAATAAAATACTTTGGAGCTCAACACCCATGACAAAGATGATGGTCAAAATGCATATCACGGAACCTGGGGTGCAAAGTGAAGGTCACAAAACTTAGAGGATGAGGGCTTGAACCTGCGAACCCACGCATTTGAAAAATGGCTAAGTGTAGTAGCGGACTTATGACATGAGAAATTGGATGGAGATGAAGGTGTGCTAACCTGCAAACCTGTGAACCCACCAATCACTAAAATATGACTAATTATAGTAACCAAAAAGGGAGAGAAGAAAGGATAAAAGAAAAAGGGAAATAAGGGGAGGTGTAGAAGAGGGAAAAGAAATGGAAAAAATAAGTTTGGAAGATAGAATGTTGTTGGCCCTTGACCAAGTTTTGGGAGTTTCTTGGTCATGTTGACCCATTTTGGGACTTTGACAACCTGTCGAAGGAGGAGCGCAAGACGAAGCGGAGATCATGAGATCTCAGCCCCCTTTTGGGACTCTTTTTGGGTTGTTAGGAATATGTAACGGGAAGGGATGTCGGCCCATGGGTTTAGCCATGTTTAAGGCCTATTTTTTAATGTATAAATATATACCTAGGTGATGTAGGAAAGGGCCGATGAGATAAGTGCCAAGTTATATGCTCTTTGCATGTTGTTTGAGACTTGCAAGGCTAAGTGCAAGTGGTTGTAAGAGATTGAGTAGAAGATTTTGTGTTGTAACCTAACTCGGGGAAGGAGGATTTGGCGAGGTGTGGGAAGATCTCCTGTCCTATGCGGAGTGGGGTTTGTATGGATCTGTGCATATAGATGACTGATTGAATATATAAAAGAAGAAGAGTTGGTGGGTGTAGCCCCAGGAGAGGGGTGAACCACATAATCACTATGTTATCTTGCTTGGCGCTTGTCTGGATGTGTTTATGTCTTCTTTTCATAGTTCTTTGAGATGATTAGATATATATTCTTATGCTCAGTGATAATGATGTATGGAATGTTAGATCTAATATACATGAACATGCTTAGTTCTTGATCAGTTACGTATGACATATTTTACTTATGCTAAGTGCTTGATCAGTTACATCTGACCTATTTTACTTATGCTAAGTGCTTGATCAGTTACGTCTGACCTATTTTACTTATGCTAAGTTCTTATATTTGGTAGATCTTTGTGAGTACTACGAGGCTCTATTTTATTAGCGAAGTATATAATGATTTCATGTTAAAGAACTAATGATGCTAAGTGCTTTACTAAGTTGTATAATCAGAGATATGTGTCCCAGCTAAGGTTGTAGACACTTGGGTCCTGCAACCACCCTGCCTCTACCTCGGGTGAGACTTCATCTGCTTCACAAGTGTTGCTGAAAGGGACAATAGTTAGGGTTTTGTTGGTGCGCTCTTGTAGCGTTGAACCCTGGGTCTTCCCCTATGCCTACAAATGGTTCTATTGTTGGGACTTGAAACTGTGATTGTTGGGAACTGAGAAAGAGGAAACTCTGTGCAAAGATTCATCCTAAAATTTTGAAAGCTCTGTGCGTAGATCTGTTCCCTAATGCGCAATATTCTACTTGATCTGTAAAGATTTGTGCTAAAGAAAGAAGGTCAGATCTGTAGAAAAGAAGCAGGATCTGGAAGCTTTGTTCTCCAAGAAAGGTAAAAGTGAGAAGTTCTGATTGGAAGAGGTAAGATCTATAAGTTCTGTGCTCTGTAAAAGTAAGATAAGTGGAAATTTTTGTTTCTAGAGTATGGATCTAGGTATATCTGATAGGTTTTGTCCTAGTTTGAAAGTCAGGGTGTTAATAGATTAAAGAATGTTTGATATGAATAGATCTGATATGAATAGATCTGATAAGAATAATGAAAGATATGTTATACCTATGCATAGAAAGAATGTTTGGACTAACAAATGGATGCAGGATCCTAGAAAGAATTTGTTGTAGGTTAGCTACCATGATCCTAGAGTGCAGTATAGAAGAGGTTGGGGATAATTGAAAAGAAAGAGAGGATTAACCCTCTGTTACAGTTGGAGGAGGCTGAGACATCTTGCTAAGGATTGTCCTAGTGGAAGACCTAGTTGTCTTTGTTGTAAGGCTATGGACCATGAAGTGTTGGATTTCCCTAGAATGATCGCTAAGCTTGAAGGAACGCTTGAACTTGGAGTCAAAGAACCCTAGGTGAATCACGAGAAAGGAAGAACCCGGCCAAAGAATCAGGAGAAAGTATGGATACAGTCAAAGAAACCTGAATGACCATGGCAATAAATTTATCAGAAGTTTTTAAAGAAAAGGAATGCATCAAAGCAAGAATAGGGGACTTGACGTGGCTGTGTCTTGGATGAGGAAACACAAATGAAAATTATCTGAGAACACTGTGAAGCTATGGGAAGGCCTTCTATGATACCTTCACTAGGAGGAATAGAAAGTTTATTAAGAGGAAGCTAGTAAACCTATGTGGAAGGCTGCATCATATACCTATGGCGTTCAATAGAACCGATAGAAAGAAGACTTTAAGATTATTAAATTTGTTGAATATAACACCTCATTTACCTTGCTAATAGGAAAACCTTGGATTATTAGAGAGATCAAACCGGGGCGAGAAAGGAAGAAGAAGAAGTTTAGAGCAGAAGAAGCAAGAAAAGAGTTAAAGACTTTACTTATTCTAGAAGGATTGCGTACTTGATTGAGGAACAGAAGAACAAGGAAGCCCGGTCTGAGATATTTAATACTACCAACAGGATGTGAGGAAGCTTAGAGAACACTAGAGGATCCCTAGGAGATTTAATTACCTACCCTAGGCACAGAGAAGTATTACCCGAGAACCCTAGGAAATCGACCAACCCGTCTTGAAGTAGCTAATACCAAAGAAGAAATAATCCCGGAATGAGAAAAATTACTTGGGATGAATCTCACTTTGGAAAAAATTTAGAAAAGTTAAAGAAAGAAAAGGGATAATACTAAAATATTATAGGAGGTTCTAGAGGAGACCTAATAGAAAGGGAAAAATTACAAAATTTGAGAGCTTCAAGGGATATGTTTTCTTGACATATGGCACTACTTACCATGAAACAATATAGCCATTGGGACGATATATCACCTCGACTTTCCTCCAAAGCGGATAGAAAAGTAGCAAATATTTGTCATCCGGACCATTTAGATTTTACTATAATGGAAAGAACAGAGCTAATGAAGCCTTCATATCCATTGCAAGCGATATGTTATAGAAGTTGTCTATTTATTCCGTCGCGCCATGCACCAAGAATATTTTTTGCTAATTGAGAATTTGAGCTCGCAGACTTGATTAAGATTTCCTAGTGATCACTACACATTTTCCTTCTATCCTATTGTAGTGCCCATGTTACTTTGAGAACCTAAGATATCTATCCCAAGCGCGTATGTCCGAAGAGCTCACTTGCGTCCCGAGAAGAAGAAACATATGAAATTTCGATTGATTAATGGGTAGAAAGAGCATGTGTCGAGAACAAGCTGATCTCTGGTGTACCAGGCATATCGGCGCAAGGAATGCAAACCTCCCCGTAACTAGCGAGCCAAGCCTGACCAAGCCCGTGAAAAGAGAACTAAGATTATAGATGATATTGTGAATGCTAAGCTAATTCTGAACATCCTACCTACTTATATACCACCTTTGAGTGGCACCATCACTCGTGATTGTGTACCCTATGAATTTGAGTAGGCTTTGATCATTACGTACCTTCCAAAAGAAGTGTGCGCAGTTCATGCCGACCAAGATAAGATCCTGCGTTGAAGCTGTGACTTCAACCTGCGATAACAATCTTACAATATACTCACCCCTCATAAATATCTAACGTGAACCAAAGGAAAGAACTCCAAGATTGTAGGCTCAATCATGGACCCAGAACCTAGCGCAGTCAACCCTACTCAATGTAAAGAAGATTCCTCCCGCCGGGGAGGCATCAAGGAGTGAACGCGTGCATCAAGTTGCTTTTTTCCTTCTATGACGAAGGATAATTGTGGTTGAACTACCGCATCACGGTGGATCTGACTTTGATCAATGAGATCACAGGGTTGAGCATGCAGAGCCCCGACCCACAAGATTTTTACCCCGGTAACACCGCGAATCGCGATCTTGCATAGAATATAAAGGATACCTATGGCGATGTCGAAGAGACGCATAGAGCTACAAGGTAGCCTCTATCCAAAATGGTGCAGTGCGCCTGGCCTGCCAGCTGATTGCATGAAATTTAGTTCGTAAGAACCGACTGACCCAAGTGACCAGATTTGTAATAGACCTCGCCGAGAAGTGCATGGGTACCTACATATGGTGGGCCAAATAATTGGTGAACCCGGCTAGAGAGGCTGGTGTAGGAAGCACATGACCAAAGATTACGAGTTCCATTTTAGTTAACTTCTCATATTGGTCGCTTTCATCACATGGGAGATGTCGGAAAGTGTTGTTGGGCTCTAAAGATGTCCTAAAACAACCTTTAGCCATCAGCAAAAGTTAGGCCTTGGCACAAGCATTTTGCACCATCTCGTAGGCTCTTACACCTTGGATTTTTCAATACCTAGCCTCCCGAGATGCAACACACAGCAAAGGAACAACAATCGTGAGAGGCAATTTGTTCTATTCAAAGGAACAACAATGCGTAAAAGGGAGCGATAGTTGTTCCTATTGAAAAGGAATAACCACGACACGCAAAAAAGGAACAGCAATCAAAACAAAGGGAATAGCGATTCGTTACATTGGGCCAAATTAATGTTGTATTAATTGAGTTGTATTACTTGCCCAACTATCTAATCTGTCAACTCGGGGTTCGTAAACTAACGAAGCACCGCATAAAGTGTATACCAAGATTGAAGTGAGACTAATCTAATCCAATGTTTAAGCTACAGCTGAAATTGAATAATTAATCTAACACACATGGACTGAAATACAATCATTAATCTAGTTGTGTAAATGAAATTGCCCTAAGAATGGGGAAATTGTGAAAAGGAAATTAATCTAGAAATGGAGAACTACATGAAGGAAAAGTAGACACAACAAGTGAAGAGTTAAATGGCACAACAACACATGGGAGCTCTCACCAATGAAACAGTACACATTCAATAATCAAATCAATCTTCATAAAGAATAATGAAGCATGAAAACCAAAACCATAAATCAAAGCTAAGAATCCTTTCTCTTTCAAATCCTAATGACTACCATTAGCGAAGCTACTACTCTAATTCTAAATACATATTAATTGAATAATCTAGTTCCTCTTCTACTTGAATAATCTAATTGAGTCCTCTTTTGAAGAGCACTCTCTTTTATACATGAGGAGCCTTGAGAGATAAGATAACCATCTCATTATTACAAATCCACTATTCTCTCAACCTATTTTCCATTGTTACAAAATATAATCCCTTTAAATCCTCCACATATCTCTCCTTATATCTTAGATAAGATATTCAATAAAATCTCCATGATCTTCTCTTGGAATGGGCCGAGATTGTCTCCTCAAGTATTGAAATGGTGGAGGAGGTATTTGAGAAGTCCTTTGAAATAATCCTTCACATATTCCTACACATTTAAAAAGTACATATTTGAGATATATGTATGAAAATATGTCAATTTTCTAATGTTTAATCACAAATTCCTTTTAAATATAAAATGAATAAAATTGGAGAATAATGAGTGAAACCAAATTATATTTATGGAAATGATATCTTGAAAGGTTAATGGAGTGATGAAATGTGAAGAATTGATGACAGGAAGGTGGATGAGAATAGGACATTTCGATCTAACGAGGTGCAACCTTCGGGATGTCCGAGGCCCTTTGGAGCCACTTGCCATGAAGTTGATATGTTGTGGTACTCTGTTAACATAAACAAAGAGTGGTAGTCAATGTCAGTTTCCACACTTATTACAACCAATGAGATCACAATCAGGAGCTACTCCACATCTTTCGAACACACTTCATAGATTTAGGCCATTGATGAAATTCAGAGCGGACCGCCACTTCATCTACACATCCTGCAGCAATGAGCATCACCAATAGTTGCAATCCTACTACAAACTAACAGAGGAATACTTAGAAAATATTACTAAAGAGTGGTCGACAAACCTCCTCATCCCAGATGACCTCATGGAGCTCTCTCATGTTGATAGTCCAAAATCTATGCATGATACACCTCGACAGAGAAAGACCAAGAAGAACGAAGAAGCCCAGGATGTCCACAACACTTCATCATAAACTCCCTCTATCGTCACGAAATCACTTGAGAATTGATGTGAAGAGATAGATGGAACTAAAAGTTGAACAAAAGAAGGCAGTTCCACACCTCCGAGGGGCCAAAGATGATCCCCTCAAAGAAAGGAAGGTTCCCACGAAACCTTCTTCAAGGAAAATGAAAGAAACTAGAACCAAATTTGAGACAACCCTAACCTCAGACGACTTTGACTCGTTGATGCTGAGCGATGCTTCATTAGAATGGCGAGAGAATAAAGGAATCCAAGCAAGATGATGTAATTTCATTTGGATCAAGATTCGAATTTCAAGAGAAGTGTATAGCGGGCACTACAGGTCCAGGCCCAGCGTGGTATCCAACACGATGAATAGGAACACCGAAATCACGAGATGGGAACAACTCAACTCCAACAGCAGGTTGATGATACGATTCGAGAAGCTCTCCGGCCAGAAACATAGGAGGAAATAGCACAAGCCACTGGCTGGTGCAAACACGGGGAGCTCTTTTAGAAAAAGATGCGATGTCTTGTGCAGAATGAAAGAAGCTTGCTATGTAAGAAAAGTTTGATGAAAAGGAAAAATTGCTCACTGAGCAATTGGAAGTTAAGGAAAGGGTCAACATAGCACTTCACTCTGTGACAATGGGTTGAATAAAGAGCGAGGACCAAGTTCCACAATACGTTGGCACAATTGGAAGGTAATCAAAATCTCCATAGCATCCTGAGGATATAGAACTTAGGTGTTGTACGAAACCCCCTCGGGGATATATAAGAGACCAGCGAGAAGCAGCTGCTCGTAGCATAGTTGGCATATTAAAATCTCTTTCCTTGGAATGAAAATAGCTAAGTAATCAAAGGTGACCGGTTATACAAAACCTTACGGAGAATTCAAAATTACTGACGTTGGGTTACGCTCAAGAAGAAAAACAACATGTGTAGATACCTCTGGTATAGCTAAGACTTTGTCGGTTATTATCTGAGGATGAAGAGGTCTCAATAACAATGCACAACTCAACAATATGTTCATATGATTTAAAGTAAAGTGATGGAAGTCACTCGATTTCAACACATGAGAAATATGGGTGCATGCCTATTTTCACAGAGGTCAAGAATAATGAAGCGGAGATATTGAGCGAGGTCATCCCCTCTGACGAGCGGTGCTTGGAAGGTAGATGAATGACACGATCCGAGGAGTTCCATAGAAACAGAGCTCTGTCCAGGCTCATCAGTAGCTCGAGAGCCAAGCATTGACTTTGAGGTAGAATTGAGGTGGAATCAAAGTGACTTGGGACAAGTCACAGTGGGGGTATGTTGGCCCTTGACCAAGTTTTAGGAGTTTCTTGGTCATGTTTACCATTTTGGGACTTCGACAAACTATCGAAGATGGAGAGTGCAAGATAGTAGAATCATGGGATCTCGACCTCGCCTGGGCCTCTTTTGGGTTGTTGGGAATATGTAGCGGAAATAGATGTTGGCCCATGGGTTTACCATGTTTAGGACTATTTTTGCAATGTATAAATAGATACCTAGGAGGCGTTATTTATAACCCTAAAATGCACCACGGGGCTTACGGCATAAAGGCCAACTCATGTCTCTTCTTCCTTACCCAACCATCTTTGAATAAAACCTTGAAAAAAACACTTAAAACAGCGACACAGCGCCCTAACCTAACAATAGGCGTTGGGCAGCTTTGCTGCCCTTATCTTTTACCACTTGGCGTTGGAGCGGTCTAATACCTGGCCCTTTACCTAACAAACAAAAAATCCCGGAAAGTTTCCAGGAATGAAAGCTTTAGATTGGGTCTTTGGAACTCCGATAGCCCATAGCCGAGAGTTCGTCTAAAACCCTAAGATCCTTCTAGCCTATAAAAGAAGGGTAGGGGGTACTATTCAAGGAGGAAAATCATATCAAAGAAAATCTACCCAATTCTTGAGATCCTGGTTTTGTCCCAACCCTTTATACTCCTCCAAGCTTTAGGAGAATTCAAGAAAACCATGAGTTGGAGGGACAAAGAGAGGGAGGAGCCAAAGATCGGAGTTGAGAGCAGTGGTAGGTCTCTATATAATCATTGTAAGTTGGTTCATATTGAGATTAATAAAAAATATACTTTTCGTCCCAAATACATGAGTCTTGTATGTTTTATATGATTTGTGTTTTTTAATCTCTAACCCTCTAGTAGAACAATAGCATGCATGCATGGTTCTACTGAGGGTTATAAACACAAATCATAAACTATACAAGACTCATACTGAGGATAGAAGAAAAAACATATTTATTAATCTCAATATGAACCAAATCACAATGATAGAAAACCGACCGTCTAAAACTCCTCGCATTCTTTGTCCTCAACTATGTTTTGAAAAGAAGAGTAGGGACAAACTGGTGACCATTCTATATATTCCTCTTCTTCTTTATGAAACTGAAAGAAGTTAGGGGATGCAGGCGAACTCCGACCATCTGAAGGCTAACTGAATCTGGTGAAAAACTTTCGACCTATTTTGTTAGGTAAGCGTGAGGCTGATGAGCAACTGCACGTCAACGTGCTCAGAAGCGTGCTTGGCTCAATGTTAGTTTAAGGTCTTGGGGTTACCTCGGTTTCGGAACACAGAGCATATCAACAGAGACATGAGTTGGCTTTGACCAGTGGCAATATTGTGCTGGGGCCTCTTGATATAGGGAAAGGGGTTGATGAGATAAGTGTCAAGTGCAAGTAATATTTGTATATGCTCTTTGCATGTTGTGTGAAACTTGCAAGGGCTAAGTGCAGAGTGGTACATGAATATTAGTGGAATCGCGTGTTATAACCTAACTTTCGGGGAGGGGGGATCTGGCGAGGTGCACACAAATGTCTTGTCCTATGTGAAGTGGGTTTGTATGTACATTGCATGAGTGATTGATTGAAGATAATAAGAAAGAAGAGTTGGTGGGCGTAGCTGGAGGTGAACCATGTAATCTTGTGTTATCTTGCTGGTGCTTGTCCGAATGTGTTTATGTCTTCTTTTCTTAGTGCTTTGAGATGATTAGATAAGATCTACTGCCCTTCTTTCGGTCTGCTAATGATGTATGGAAAGTTAGATCTAATATACATGAATATACTCCTTTGCTTTGCTCGAGTTGCGATGCGACCTATTTTTCTTATGCTAAGTGCTTATATTTGGTAGATCACTACATTGAGTATCTGAGGGCTCTATTTATCAACGAAGTAGATAATGATGCATGTTAAAGAACTACTTGATTGCTAAGTGCTTTACTAAGTTGTATAATCATAGATGTGTCCCGGCTGGGTTACATGATTACCCAGGTCACCACTCCTGCCTCTACCCTGGGTGAGAATTCATTTGTTTTGCAGGTGTTGCTGAAAGGGTGATAGTTAGGGTTTTGTTCTTCCGCTCTTGTAGTGTTGAACCACAGGTGCTGCTCTGTGACAAAAATGTGGAAGAAAAATAAACATGAGGTGATCTCAATAGGTACTAATTGGTTTCAAAGTCTAATTCATGGATAATGTGTTGAGGTCAATAGGAATAGACTTGTCAAAGGAGGACTTTAATGTATCCCCCATCATCGACACAAAATCATCATGGAAAGTGATGTGAGATGTTGGATTAAATGATTATGGACTGACACAGGAAATGGAAACTAGTATCTGCAGAGATGGTTGGTTTGGAATGAAACTTCCCTTGAACATTGTGAGGCATGATAAATGACTTGGAAACATTGACACAATGAGTACCAAGAGCATAATGTGATGATAATAAGAACACCCTTCGACTGGAATGAAAAATTATAGTGTTGGTTGTGGGCGATTTATCTTCCCCACGAGATTAGAGGTCTTTTACTTTCGCCGTGTTTATACCCCATGAAGTATTTACACCCAGGAAGTATGTACTTTCTTCCATTGGGGGGAGTGAAAAGGGGCTATCCATTTGGGAGATCTGAGGGGCAAGGGGGTTGAGTGAAGCCAAAATAAAACAACATATGCCAAGTATATTGGAATTTCATTGTAAATATGGACCATTCATTATAAGGTGTGATCTAACGATAGAGATTATGTTAGGGTTTTCCACTACAGAGGCAACCCTCTTTTATGAAATGTATTACTGACTATGTATGTTGGAGAGTATTGTATTCTAAGAGAGGAGGCGATGAGAGAAATAAGAGGAAGTTACATGGGTTTCCTTTGTAGTTTGTATCCCTTCATTTCTTTGGATAATAATAAAGAAAAGGACTGGCAATTTCTCACGGTGGGCCAGTAACCCTGCTGGGTGGAACCACTTAAATCACATGCTCTCTCTTGTATTGTGTATCTTAAATGTTTTGTTTCACATTTGTTTTATTTATTGCTCAACGATCCTCTTTTTTCTAACTGCTTGGTATCAAAAGCGTGCATAGGTAACTTCTTGGGAAAAAGAAGGGTTCTGGTTGAATTAGAACAATGTTGAAGATGGAAAATTTAGAGGCGAGAATTTTTACTGACCAAAACTACTAGTTATGGAAGATCACGGATGGAAGATTATTTATATCGGAAAGGATCTATTCCTACCATTGGCGGAGTAGCAAAAGTAGAGCGACCATGAAGACGAAGAATGGGAGATTGCCAATGAAAGTCTAGGAGCGATAGCCATTTTGAGAGCACAGCGTCTGTGGCTTTCAATATTCTGAAAGAAATACAACGAAGGGTTTGATGGAGCGCATTGGACAAATTGTATAGAAAATCCCTCGGTGACATACAAGGTATTTCTAATAGAGAGATTATTTAATATGAAGATGTGGGAAGGTGGGTCTATTGCGGATCCATTTTAAATGAATTTAATATGGTTACTAATCAACTAAGTTACGTAAAAGTGGAATTTTATTGATGAGGTTAGGGCTCTTAATCTTGTGCTCATTGCGAGAAAATTTGGAATGGCTTGGTCATGAAATTTTGTAAAGTAACTCGTCTGGTTCAAATACTTTAAAATTTGATGATGTTGTTGGTGTTATCCTTAATTGAGAATCGGCCAGGAAAAAGCAATTGAGACGCTCGGTGTCGTTGAACATGGAGAATAGGAAGACAAAAGGATAGAGGAAAAGCCTCAGGGAATCGTGGGAATTCTAAAGGCTGAGATCAAATCTAGACGGAAAGATAAGTGTTAGGTGTGGGAAGGACATGCGAAGAAAGAGCTACTTGAGCTCCAAAGAAACAAAGAGATGGACAGGGAATCGGAAACAAATGTAATAGGTGATGTGTTTTACAAGATGCTTTGATTCTTTACGTAGATAATATTTCCCCGAGTCTTGGGTAGTAGATTCGGGGGCTTCATTTCATGCACCACACCCATAGGAAACATTTTCTAGATTATGTTCGAGGTGATTTTAGACGAGGTTCATTTGGGTGATGATACCATGCAAAATTGTTGGAATGGGAAAGAAGGTAAAAATAAAAGCAATAACCACAATGGAAACCAATGGTTGTTTGAAGAGGTAAGACATGTTCAGTTGCAGGAAAGAATCTAATTTCAAGGTGGTTGGCAAGAGTGAGGTTGTATATCCATATTCTGAATAAGGCGGTGGGGAAAGTCATCAAAGGATCATTGGTGATGAGTGAAAGGAGAGAAGGTAGGTACATTGTATTTATGTACTAATGTCACCATCTTCTATATCTTTAGCTTCGAGTGGATACAACAACGTGGCATCACCATGGGCGGGACACATGAGAGGGGTATGCAAATACTTCACAAAAAGAAATTTGCTGCCGGATCTTAAACAAATTGATTTGGACTTACGTGAGCATTGTGTTTATGGAAAACAAAAGATTTTTTTTTTTTTTTTTTTTTTAAAAGAAAAAAAGAATAAAAGGTTAGAGCTTGTGCATACAGATGTATGAGGACCATCACAAATTATCATCTCTTGGTGGCTCTCATTATTATGTTACTTTTATTGATGATGCAACTAGAAAAACTTGGGTTTATTGCATTAGACAAAAATCTGATATTTTGATACTTTAGAAATGGAAAGCTTTAGTTGAGAATGAGGCGGAAAAAAGGTTGAAGTGTCACCGGATCAGATTAATGAGGTGGAGAAATCTTTTGCGGCAAGTAGTTTGATGTTTACTGTTCATACGATGGGATTTTTAGAGAGAAGATAGTTCCATGAATACCACAAGAAAATGGTGTGTAGAAGGATGAAACGGAAGGACAATGTGGGTATGCAAGGAGTATGAGAGATTGCATGGCAGTTTGCCTCCCTTACAGGTTTTGAGATCTTTGTGGAATCTGCCTTTCTTAATAAATAGAGGGCAGAATGAGAAAAAAAGGTAAACTATTCATTTTGAAAACTTTCGGTTGTGAAGCATTTTGTCCATATTGATAAAGAAAATAGAACAAAGCTTGAGGCAAAATCAAAGTTTACCTTTGTGGATATGGTGTTAATGATTTTGGTTATAAGCTTATGGGATTATGAAATAAAAATCATTAGAATTAGAGATGTCATATTCAATGAAAAAGGTCATGTACGAATCGAGTTCACGGGGGAAAGAAATAGGGAAACAAAACTAAAGGTACAGTGCTTAATGAGATCGAAAAATAGAATTCAAAATGTAGGAAAATCAAAATGTACAGCGATTAGAAGACAACGAGGGTGCCTCAAACACGCAGGGTGTTGTTAGAATATCTACCCGGGTAAGTACCCCACAGGCGATACTCCTTCATTATATTATTTATTTTGGACTGATTCTGGTGAACCAAAATGTTATGAAGAGCGAAATGGGGTAGACACCAAAAATTAGAGACAAGGCATGAAGAATGGATTCCTTGTGGCAAATGCGGACTTGGGACTTGGTTGGAGTTACCCTACGGAAAAAAGAAATTCACCATAATAAATGGGTTTACAAGTTGAAGGAAAGTGGAGGAAAGAGGTACAAGGCTAGACTTTGTTGTAAAGGAGTTTACACAAAATAAAGGTATATAGATTTGATAAAATATTTTTCTCTGTTGTTAAAAAATGACTTCAATTAGGACTATTTAAGTCTTGTGAGCGGTAGAAGATTTCCATCTTGAGCAGTTAGATGTAAAAACAACTTTCTCAAGCTGGGGATTTGGAGGAAGGATTTATATCTGGCCATTACCTGAGGTATGAGGTCAAAGGGAAAGGAGAATTTGGTATGCGAGTTGAATAAGAGCTTGTATGGCCTAAAAGCAAGCTCCAAAACAATGGTATCTAAGTTTGACATGTTTATGAGAGAATAGGGTTATAGTAGATGTCATTTTGATTACTTTGTTTATTTTAAAAGGATTGAAAATGGAAACTATATTATCTTTGGTATTGTATGTAGATGACATGCTGACTTGAGTCTAATAGGGATATAAATGTTCTCAGAAAGAAATTAGCCAATTCATTTCGGATAGGACTGGGCTTTGCAAAGAAAATCCTTGGTATAGAATAACAAAGAGAGGCAAGGGGAAAAAGTGCAAAGCTGACATTGTCTCGGGTGAGAATTACGAGGAGAGAAGGTGTTGGAAGGTTTAGAATGAAGAATGAAAGCGGTTAAAATTTTACCTTTGGCCGATACATTTCAAATTAACTTGGAAATGTGTCCCCAAGACCTGAGGATAGAATACATGTCTAGGGTCCCATATTCATGTGGGTTAGCTGAAGCTTGATGAATGCAATGGTTTACACAAGACTAGATATTGCATCGATTAGAGGAGTTTTGAGTAGGTATATGACCAATCTAGGTAAAGAACATTTGGGAGGTGATAAAGTGGATTCGGGTATTTGAGAGGAATTACTACTACATGCATTATGTTTTGGAGTTACAGACGCTTTTCTATAGGGATATGTTGAGGAGGATATAGGGTGATAAAAAGGCAGTTGGAGAGCACGAGGGGTATGTTTTTACTATGGGTGAATAACTAATAAGTTGGATTTAAAAAGCGCAAAAAGGTTATTTACTGCTTTCAACAATAGGGGCATAGTATGTTGCTGCTACAGGAGCTAGTAAAGAGATGATTTGGTTACAAAAGGTTTATGGAGGCTGGGAAAGAAGCGAGGGAGAATAGCGATTTATGCGGCGGTGAGAGTGCCATTCATCTTTACAAGAACTCAACCTTCCATTCGAAGAATAAGCATACTCTGATTGGAGGTACGTTACCACTTCACGATCCACCTTGGAAGATGGACAATTGAAAGGCTGAAAAAAGATACACACTAGCGAGAATCCAACAGAGACATGTTAACAAAGGGGTAACGAGGGGCCCGGGTTCTTACTTTCGATTTCGGTTGATCTTCAAGAATGAGGCCGAGAAATTTTCCGAGGTCAAAGAAGGTTGAAGTCCGACATATATACTTGTGGTCGAGTTGTTTGGGATGATCTCAAATTAGGAGGGTGTTGGTTTTGGATCACGATTATCTTCTTGATTTAGAGGTCTTTACTTTTCGGTTGTGTTTATACCACATGAATACTTTACACCCAAGAGTATGTACACTCTTCCATGCGAGGGAGTGCAGAGGGGTTTACCCCCTCTGTGGGGTTTGGGGAAAAGAGGGCCCCCGACGAGGTTTTGGGGGTGAAGTCCCCGAAGCAAAAAATTTCCTTGTAAAGAGGTATATTGTAATTTCATTTGTAAATCTAGAATTTTATTCATTATAAGATTCATGAGATCCTAGCGATAGAGATATATTTTTTTTCCTAAGAAGGAAACCCTCTTTATGAAATGTAATTGCAGCTATGTTGGTGAGTATTGTATTACGAGAGGTATGAGAAAGAAAGGGAAGTTCTTGATTTTTGATGTGAGTTCATCCTTCCATTTTCTTGGATAATAATAATAAAGGACACGGAAATTTCTAAATTGGGCCAGTAGCCCTTCAGGTGAACCACATTAAATTTGTGTTCTCTTGTATTGTGTATCTTACACGTGATTTTTGTTTCCGCATTTGTTTTATTTATTATCGGTCCTATTTTTCTAACAATGATCAATTACATGGAATTTGTATGAATCAAATACAATAATATTACCCAACTATAATACAAGACAAAAATAGGTGCCATGTTCAGAGAGAAACAATAATAGCTTCCATACGAGATGCAAATAGGTGCCATGCTCAAGAGAAACAACAATAGCTTCCATAATGGATTCCAAAAAACTTGACCCACTTCTTTCAATTTTCTTCCACCATGATTGGTGAGTACCTCTTTGTTTTTTAATGAGATTGAGGTGGATATAATATGCTCAAAATAGCTCATCTTTGATGAGTCCCTCAACATATGTTTAACGAACCTAAAGATGGAAGGGTCCAGTCCAGTATGGGTCCCAGAGATTGGACTCACATAGGTCCTTCAATGCATAATTTTACAAGACCAAAGAAGGTAAAATCGATGTCTTTTCATGTTTAGAGAGTCTGAAAATAACTTAAAGAGGACTCCAAGGGTGAATTTTTCGTAAATTTAGTCTCCCAATCCTGAAAAAGTGTAAAACAATACAAGGGAGAACTCTTCTAGTCATGCTTGACTAGAGTATTCATTTTTCGTAATTAGTCTCACAAGGCCAAAATGGAGATAAACCATCGCTCAAAATATTCCCTTTCAAACCTTTTAACTAGTGTTAAAGGAAACAAGCTCACTCGACAATCTTTTCATCTTTAGGGAGTATGAAAAGAGATTAAAGGAGACTCCAAAGAGTTCCTTTTTGTGTAGCTTTTACGAGTTTGAAAAAGAGATAAAAGTATACTTAGTAACCTATTCCCAGGTATTAACGAGCAAGAAAAAGAAGAAATAATGAGCTCAGTAACCTATTCTCATGTATTTACTAGAATAAGAAAGAAAAAATACTAAGCTCGTTCTAGAAAATATTACTATGTTACGATGGGAATGACCCACAAGTGAGGATCCCTCCTAGTAGTGTGTCTCTTTAGAGGTATACTGCAAAATGGAAACAACATGATGCGAATGACTAGTGTGAAGCATAATTGCAATGGCTATAAGCAAGTGAGATAGAAAATGTCACAAATTATTAGCAAGCTATAAGAAAGCGAGACGATAAACAGTAGAGAAGCAATGGTGAGTGCAGCCATTAAGCAGATAATCTACTTTTTTTAACAAGCTTGAAATAGATAAAGAACTATGTTCATTCTTTCCAATGTAATGTCCAAAGGTTTTGAGGGAGGATACCCATGGGTGGTTGGTACTTTTCCCCCAGCTTGAGAAGCTAGTGTCTCAACTCCAAAATGATGTCTAGAGGTTGGGGACATGCCCCTAGGCTTCGGTTCATTCATCAACTCTTCTCCTATCGTCAATTTCTATACTTGAATAGACTGTTGGTTACTAATATGAAAATTGTCACCAAAGAGGGAGGAAGAAAGAAGATCAACTAACCCAAGTGGATGAAATGAAGGTTTAGGTACAAGTTTTAGTGAAAGACTGGACTCAAAGGGAGAGGCAATTGTTTCATTTTTTGACAAGCTTCACATAGGAAAAGAACTATCCTCAGAACCTATGGGTTCGATTCCCAGACCTTTGTTTCATTTTTTAACAAGATTGACACAGAAATGGGAACTTTTCTCGATACCTCTTCTTGATCATGGCTTCCAAAAGGAAAATTCTCTGGAAGGAATACATGTTAAGGGACATATGTAATCATGGATTTGAAGAGATCTTCGTTGGATGGACGAAAAACACTCAGGAAGGAATACATATCAAGGGCTGCAATAGGGGTAAGGAGATCAGGCTCTATTAGCCCTATTGAAGAGATCATCATGTCAAAATAAGCCTCATCCGAAGCTGAATGCATGGGACATGTTTCCACATAGTTAACATGTGCTAGGGGAGATACCACTTGCATGTAAGGACCATTTAGAGAAGGCAGGTGATTAGTAGTCAAATGGGGACCAACAAATGAAATTCGATCGATAGTCACGATTTTTCCATTATGAGGGAAATATATCACTCAAAAGAGAGTGGACACGATAACTTTCATGGCATAGACATAATATCTCCCAAGGAACAAAGTAAAATCCAAAGGATCGTGAACTACCATAACATCAATATAGATGGTTTTCCCTCAAGTAATGGGTAATTGAGGAAGGATCCCTAAATGTTGAGTGATTCATTTTTTAAAAGATAACAGATTTTGAGTAACTAACACAAGCTGAGAACAACCCAAATCTTTCCAAGAAGTTGAGGATAGAATACTAACGAAAGCACCTTCTTCTACTATAGTCCGAGGGACGCTCCTACCAAAAACCTAAAAAATGATTTGGAAATGTACCTAGGAAGGAATATGAGGTCGGGTTAGCCCATGCCAATTGAAATGAATGGCCACATTACTTGCATAGGGTTCAATAGTAGGAGGAAAATTCCCCCTTGTATGGTAGAATCAATATTAACAATTAAAACATGAGCGGTAATGACTTCACTCTTTAACGAGAGAGTGGGATTGACTGATGATGGGATCGGATCGATCACTTGGTTAGTGTCATTCTTTAAGGGGAGAGTGGGATCAACCAATGATGGACTTGGTTCAACCACTTGGATCTCACTCTTCAAGGGAAGAATGGGATCTACCGATGAGGGAACCAGATTGATAACTTTAGATTCACTCTTCAAGGGAAGAGTGGGATCGACCAATGATGGAATTGGATCAATCACTTTAGCAACCAATGGTGGGATGGGAGAGAGATTATGATAATGAGTTGGAAGTTGTGGCT
>SNQJ01S0091914.1:16125-35267 GCA_010110895.2 Picea sitchensis | reverse complement strand
TCAAGTTGTTTAGATAGAATTGAGTTGTCTTTATTAAATACAGATCCATGTTTTTAGGATCTGTAAAACTGTTTGTAAGACTATAAATACCTATTTTTGAGACGAACCATAGGTTCGATTTTGGGTTCTACAATGTTGCTACTCTAATCAAAAGACCTATTCTTATTATGTGAAAAATTTCAAGCTTCCTTCAGTTGTGTTGTCATATTTTTCTCCTCTGTTCTCTGATATCTTATGAGTGAAAGTTCTTTATTGATGTTCATTCAATCTGCATGTGACTGTCATCTCACTGGTTGATTGATTTAGTTGATAATCATAAGTTATTTCCTTGGTTATTAAACCCATTGTGCTTGTTTATATGAGTATAATCTGGTTCAATAGATTTTTCTTCTCCATTTAATCAAACCTTGTCTGACTGCATTATTAGAAGGCCTTGTGAGATTTTATATTTCTAGACAGTCTTGAACACACAGTCCAGTCCCTAGATATTCATCTTGATCCAAAAACCACGTCAAATATTAAGAAAATATTTCCAAAAAGAGTAAGTTACCAGGCATCTCCAACTTACAGCCTAGGAGATTTTCCTGGAGTGATAACAAATTGGCGTCGTTGCCGGGGACAGGAGATCGAAGCTCAGCTTCTCTGGGAGACGAAATAGATCTAGTTCTTGATGATAGACAAGAAGTATACACTATCAGGTTGTACATTTTCTATCTGGCGACTCCATTGAAACGAAGTGGCTCCCAAAAGAGCTCACACCAGGGCAAACCTAGAAGGCCCATTGACAACATCAGTTCCTGATCCAGAGAAGATCATCAGCAAGGGAAAATCTTTGCAAAGACAGGCTTCCGAATCTGCAAGTATAATTGATTCAGGTATTCCAATTGATACTCATCATTTCATATCTAAAAATCCTTTGGTTGAATCCCCTGCTGAAACTCAAAATTCTCAGGAAATTGAAAATTTATCTCAAGTTTCTAAAGTAGAAGAACCTTCATTTTCTTCTAATATTACCGATTCTGTTCTTGAGATTGATATTTAATCCCATACAAAGAAATTGAATACAGAATCCTCCAAACAAAAAGAAGATTCTTCTTCATCTTCTTTTGATTCATCACCCATCAAACCTTCGAAAGGTGTCCTATACACCCACACTAAGCTGCCTGTTATTGAAGAGATTCTTCATGATCTGTCCTCTAATGGTGAAGAGAATTTAGCATTTTTGCTTGGCCAATTTTATAAAGCCTCTTATTTTTCACCGACTTCCGAACCTTCTGCTCAAAACGAAGTAAGACATCCATTCTTTTCTAACTCAGGAAACTCGTCTCCTCCATCATATCCTACAAGTTCCTCATCTGTATCAATCACCAAGATTGCCATGGCTGCCCCTTTAACCAGGATGGAACAGATCTTGGCAAACCGATATGCCCCACTTGTCTTGCCAAATTCCCTGTCTGCCATGCCAATAGGTGGCTATCAGAAATATATGCCAAAGTTTACATGAGCAGGGGAGTATACTGCTGAAGAACACATTGAAGCATTTTATGCTTATGCAGAAAACATAAATATTTCAGAAGAAGATGTGTGGACTAGAGTTTTTGTTCAGAGTTTGGATGGCCAAGCCTGAAAGTGGTTCAAAGAGCTACCAACAAATTCAATCACTGGCATTGAACAATTAGATGAAGTATTCTTGAAGCATTGGGGAGAAAGAAGAGATTTGCTATACTACATTTATGAGTTTGGAAATTTGAAGAGGGATGATGGAGAGTCGGTCTCGAACTTCATCATGAGATTTAATAAAATGTTTGGTAAAATCCCTGCAGAGATTAAACCAAGCGATGCATCAGCAAAGATCACATTCTCTGCTGCCTTTGATTCAGAGTTTTGTCTTATCCTTAGAGAAAGACGATCAACCACGCTTTCTTTAATGCAAGATGTTTCCCTCGAGGTTGAGTCTAACATTACAGCATCTCAGAAGCTTAAAGGAAGGGCTGAGAGGAAGAAGTCTGTTGTTGAGTCCTCTTCTTCTTCTAGCAGTAAAATGGAAAAGATGGCGAAGATGTTAGACAGTCTGATGTTTGAAATGTCAAAGTTAAAGGTTCAGAATCAACAACCAGCAAGGGAAAAAGAGCCAAATGCTTTTGCCCCCAGAAACCCAAATGCTTTTCCTTACAGAAGGAATAATCCACAAGTTCAGATCCTTCAAAGAGATAGAAATCCAGCTGATGATCAGAGGGTCAGAACACCATTTCAAAATGCAGTGTTAGATGAAGAGAAACAACCACCTCACGATGAAATCGAAGATGTAGATGAGATAAACTATTTTGGTGATGAAAATGATTCTTCATTTTTGACACAGGTAGACTATGAAGAAGCATGGATCAACAAATTCAAGAGGCAGGTGTTGAAGGAGCCATCTACTTGACATATGATCAGAAAGGTTACAACTTGAGGTCCAAGAAGAATGTTGTTCCAAAAACGCCCATTACTTCTCCTGTGGAGAACAAAGAAGATTCTGCTCCTGTGAAGAGTAAAGAGGTTGTTGCCAAGCTGCCTCCAGCTCCTGAAAAACAAAACCCCCCTCTAGCAAAACAACAGAAGAAACAAATTCAGCCCCCAGTCAAAGAGAAAGTCAGCCTCAGAGCTCCTTCTCATGAGGTAAAGGTTTCAGACAGACCATCTCTTTCTTTCAATTTTGAATCAGAAATTCAAAAGGTTAAGATACTGGTGCCTTTAACCGAACTCATGAAGAATGAAGTATTTAAAGCAGCCATCTTAAAATCCCTTGAGCCTAAGACTTCTCCATCTGATGATTTCGTGAACCTACAATATGATAATCCCAAAGTGACCATAGGGCCCATGATAGAATACCGCGATGATTCTTGTCCACCATTTTACATATCACTAAATGTCCATGACAAAATCCTTCACAATTGTTTGCTTGATTCTGGGGCATCACATAACCGTATGCCAAAGGCTATGATGGATGAGCTTGGTCTCGAAGTCACCAAACCATATCAAGATCTTTTCTCCTTTGACTCTAGAAAGGTCAGATGTCTCGGCCTCATCAAAGATATGGTTATAAACCTTGCTCAACTACCAATGAGGAGGATGGTTATGGACATGGTGGTTGCTGATATTCCACCTAAGTTTGGGCTGCTTTTGTCTCATTCATGGGGGAAAATATTAGGAGGTACATTACAAATGGATCTGTCCTATGCTACGATTACAGTGTTTGGGGGGGGAAATGAAAAGACTTTACAGGGAAAATCAGCTTGCTTATATCATCAGCGATGGAAAAAATTCCGTCAATCATCCTATCTATGCTGTGGATACAGATTTTGGTTCATGCATCCTTCAGATCGATGATGGTCAATCAACTCCTATGCAGCTAGTGAAGCCTATTGAACAATAGGATGAAAGTGAAAACATTGTAGTCTGGACTATGTACTTCGATGGGGCCAGCACTAAAGACTCAGTAGGTGCTCGAGTAGTCCTGATCTCTCCTTCAAAAGAGACCACATCTTTGTCTTTCAAGCTCGAATTCAGAACCACTAACAACATAGCAGAGTATGAGGCTCTGCTTTTGGGATTAAATTCAGCCAAAGAGATGGGGATAAAAGGTTTGAAGGTATTGGGAGATGCAGACCTCATCGTGCAACAGGTAAACAACACCTTTCAAGCTAAGCATGTCAGATTAAAAGCTTACAGAGACGAGGTATGGAAGCTGCGTGATTCTTTTTCTATTTTTGAAATTTCATACATACCAAGGGATATGAATCATCTCGCTGATTCTCTTGTTGTTTCAGCCAGCACATTCATTCCACCCATGCCCCCTAAGCTCAGCTATGAGATTCAAGTAAAATATCGACCCTCCTTGCCAGATAATATCAAATATTGGAAGGTTTTTGAAGATGATGAGGAACTCAACAGATTTCTCCAAGTGGTAGATGAGTTTTCTGATCTGCACATTGATCATCAGAATCTTAATGAAGAAGAATCACATGAACCTGAGCTAAAGAAGAAGTTGGGCCAGCATGATATTGTTCAGTTACCAAAAAATTATATACCTCGAGGTTTGGTACCCCTGGAAAGGTTGTTTGATCAGAATGATGTCCCTTACCAGCCAGACAAAAAGGAGAAGGATCCAGTTGTTCAAGATCATAACATAGGAGGTAAAAGCCAGCCCAAGTTTATTAGTTTGTCTTCTGAATTGACTGTTGATGAGAAGTCAAAATACTGTGGTGTTTTGAAGGAATTTTCCGATGTGTTTGCTTGGAAATATAGTGATTTAAAGACTTATGATCCCGATATTATTCATCATAAGATACCTCTTGAAAAAGACACTATTCCTTTCAAGCAAAAACTCAGGCCTATCAGTCCTCTTCTGCTGCCAGTGATTGAGAGAGAAATTAAAAACCTCCTAGATGCCAAGATCATAATTCCCTTGAGATATTCCAAATGGATTGCCAATCTGGTGATCGTAAGGAAGAAGAATGGTGAGGTCAGATTGTGTGTAGACTTCAGAAACTTGAACAAATGCTCTAAGAAGGACAACTATCCTCTCCCTAAGATGGAACACTTGTTGTAGAGGATTTCAGGGGCCAAGGTCATGTCTTTCCTTGATGGATTTTCCGGTTACAATCAGATTTCTGTCCACCCTGATGACCAGGAGAAGACTGCATTTACCACTCCTTGGGGTACCTTTATGTACACCAAGATGCCCTTTGGGTTAATGAATGTCGGGGAAACATTCCAAAGGGCCATGGATATAACATTTGTGGGAGAAAAAGACAAGTTCGTCCTCATATACCTTGATGATATTACAGTATATTCCAGCAGCCATGAGGAGCATCTGAAACATCTGAAAAGAGTGTTTTTAAAATGCAGACAGTTCGGGATCTCATTGAATCCCAAGAAATCCCAGTTTTCTCTAAGAAAGGGTAAGCTCTTAGGTCACATCGTCTCAGCCGAAGTTGTAATGATTGATCCATCACGAGTGGAGGCAATTCAAAAGCTATCCTTACCGAGGTCAAAAAGGACATTCAGTCACTGCTTGGTAAGATAAATTTTGTTAGAAGGTTTGTGCCCAATTTTGCTGAATTAGTCAAACACATAACATGCATGCTGAAGAAAGGGTCTGAGATTAAATGGACAGACAATGCGAGAAACTCTTTTCAGCATATCAAGCAAGCAATCATTGAATCTCCAATTCTGATCAGCTCAGATTACAGTAAGACTTTCTATGTCTTTTCCTTTGCTTCCTATGACACAGTTGCAACAGTTCTGCTTCAGAAAGACGAGTAAAATTTTGATCATCCCGTGGCTTTCTTCAGCAAGACAGTCAGGGATGCTGAACTAAGGTATGACCCTATCGAGAAACAAGCTTATGCTCTCATAAAATCTTTAAAATCATTCAGAATTTATATTCTTCACTCAAAGGTCATCGCCTATGTTCCCTCATCTTCTGTAAAAGATGTTTTGACTCAGCCGGATATTGATGGAAAGAGGGCGAGATGGATTGCAAAAATGATTGAGTTCAATATTGAAGTAAAGCCCACCAAACTGGTAAAATTCCAGGGCCTTGCCAAGATTTTAGCAGAGGAAAATCATAAGCTGCTGGATATTAATTTTATAGCAGAAATTTCAGAAAATTCGCAGACAGAGTTGGCAGCAAAAGGGCAGCATGACAGTCAGCAAGTGGCAGAGCACTTGGCTTCCTATGAATGGTATTCTGGCATCATACATTTTCTGAAAAAGCTTGAAGTTCCTCCTGAACTCATTTTGACTCAAGCTCGAGCTCTCAAGCTCAGAGCTATCAAATTCTGCATTTATAATAATATGTTATATTGGAGGGACCCTGCTGGTTTGCTTCTCAGGTGTTTAAATAAAGAAGAGCCTATCGAAGTGACACATTGATTTCATTCAGCCGTTTGTGGCGGCCATCATTACTGGAAGACCACTGCCCATAAGATCCAGAGGGCTGGATATTATTGTCCTTTCCTCTTCTCAGACGTGTGTACATTCGTCAAATCTTGTGACAAATGCCAAAGATTTACCGGTAAGCAACAGCTTAAGTCTTTACCTCTGAGGCCTATTGTGGTAAATGGCCCTTTCCAGCAGTGGGGTTTAGATTTTATCGGTGAGATAAATCCTTCATCCAGTGGTCAGCAGAAGTGGATTTTGGTAGCCACGGATTATTTCACAAAGTGGATAGAGGCGATTCCCACCCGAAATGCTACACACCAGGTAGTTATGAAGTTTCTCTATGAAAATATTTTGAGCAGATTTGGCTGTCCCAAGAGGTTGGTGGCAGATAATGCAACAACGTTTAAAGCAGAAGCATTGGTAAACATGTGTGAATCAATGGGAATCCAGCTTGTACACTCGACTCCATACTATCCTCAAGGTAATGGCCTCACTGAATTGTCAAATAAAATCTTGATCAGAATCATAAGAAAACTATTAGAGGAAAATAAGAAGAATTGGGATTCCAAACTGAAATTTTCTCTATGGGCACACAGAGTAACTACTAAAAAATCCATTGGAACTTCCCCATTTAAGTTGGCTTATGGGACTGATGCAATTTTTCCTGTTCATTTAGTTTTGCCTATAGCTAAGTTCTTTCAGGAAGAGAATACTGAGCAAAATGACATGGTAAGAAGGATGCTGGATTTGGTGGAACTGCAGCAAGCTCGTGAACAGTTAGTGGACAGATCAGAAGTTCATCAGATGCAGATCAAAAACACGTTTGACAGAAAGGTGAAGGTGGACAGTTTTCAGATCGGTGACTGGGTTCTAAAGTGGGATGCTCTTAGGCAAGACAAAGGCAAGCATAACAAGTTCGATTCTCTGTGGACAAGCCCCTTTTCGATTTCTCAGGTGAAAAACAACAACACTTTCATTCTGCAGAATCTGGAGGGTGAAGAAGTGTTCAGTGGCCCGGTAAACGGGCGATTTTTAAAACTTTATTTCGTCTAAGGCTGTGAAGTCTAGACATTGTAATGATAGTCTTAGTTTTTATTTTTCAATAACTCCATGCCCAATGGAAACACTAGCAGGTAGTTTAGTTTTTAGATTTTTGTTTAGGAAAGGCATTGATTCTATGGTTCTTGAAACCTCACAGGGAGGTGTTCATCCCCAATAGGAGCCAGTGTTAACTCCTCAAATAAACTGGTAGATTTATTTGCTTTTTTTTAGGTGATAGGTTGTAACCTCAAGTCATTTTTTAGTTTCTATAGTTGCAAAACTTAGGTGTCGGTTTTCGTCTTAGAAAATAATATGATCCATGAAGTCTTCTTTTTCAAAATTTGCTTAATTCACTTTCAACAGCTAACGTATGTCCAAAAGTTGAGTGTGCACTGTAGAAAGTGGCGACTTTCAACAGCTAAGGAGCGCTTCTGATAAGACTGTGCGCTGTTGAAAGTGGTGAATTTTAAAATGTCCAACAATCAGTTCTGCGGGTGGTGCGCTGTTGAAAGTACATACTTTCCGCAGCTATGGAGCGGTTTTTACAAGGACGTGCGCTATTGAAAGTGCATACTTTCCACAACTGAGGGGTGATTTTTACAAAGTGGTGCACTGTTGAAAGTGTATACTTTCCACAACTAACAGGGGTTTTCCACGGGGTCACGCGCTGGCGTAAGTGGCAAGTATGAACAGCTGACAGAGGCATTTTCCACGGGCCGTTGTTGAAGAAAGAGGGAATCACGTGCGTGATATCCACGTCTGAAGGTAATGGTGATATGATCATCCCACGTCAGGCAAATCCAAGACATGCACTGATGAGAGTGGGTAATGATAGAAACTCGATTATGCATGTCAGAATATGACTGTAATTCGAATCCGACCCAGAAACTCATGCTCAACACTCATGGCATCCGAGATGGAAAGTTCGAGTTTGGTGATGCAGGTACAGAGAAGGTACCGTCGGCTTGACAACATCAAATCAAACAGTGGTTTCTATATCACAAATTGTCTCCGGAAGTCTGTTGAAGTTTCATTTGTTTCAAAACAGATCCGAAGCCCGAACTGCTTTCAATAGTGCAGAACCTCGGCTTGACTAGCAGTTGCAGGGGTTACAAATTGTCATATTTTTCGAGCTACAAAATGGTGAGAAAACGCAGTGGTGCTCTACTCAAGAGAGAGTTGGATAACCTGTCCTTTTTACAAACACATCCCGAAGTCCAAAATCATTTTTCGAATGCAGGGTGTATGGAATTCGTTAAAAGATTGCAAGTTGGTTGCCACCATGCTACAACAGAAGCCTTTTCCAAGACTTTCGATGGCAATATAGCTCGCATAGGGTCCATGGAAATTAGAGTGGATGAGGTTGTCATTGCCGCAACTACAAGTTTACCAAGAACCGGTCAGAGCTTGTTTAAAACCACTGCTCCCAAAAATTTGGATTTCAGAGTTTATTTGAAAGAGGGGTACAGGCACAAAGCGTGGAAAAAAGGCATGCTAGTCTCTTATCTGGACAAAGAATGGCAGGAGCTATTCAGAGGTATCCAATTGTACATTACCTCAGAGGGTAGGTATGATAAACTTATGATGTACCATTTCAAACTCCTGGATCATTTCACAGGCAAGACCCCTATTAATTTGCCTTATTTCCTACATCAAAGTTTGAATAAGGTTTGCAAGAGGACTAGAGATCAACCCTTGAGCATGAAAAATACTCTGTGTCACCTCGACCTCATAAAATTGATTATCCTAGAGGAATTGAAACAATAGGGAAGGATCTGGGAGCACTTTCTATTCTGGGAAGGTTTTGAAACCCAGAACCAGACTGCAAATGAACATATGAAGGTTTCAAAGAAACAATCATCTCCTCAAAGCAGTTCAAGAAAAAGAAGGACCTTGCCAGGACCTCTAGAAGATAGAATATCTGGAATGAAGCCTCACAGGTTGAAGAGAAAGTTAAAATTTGAGCCGACCACAGAACAAATTACAGAACAGAACACAGGGCATCCTACAGAGCAAAGTACAGGGAAGAGAACCAATATACTAAATTTTCCCTATTCAGATTCAGAATCAGAGCAGTAAGATCACTTCCCTGTCATCAAGAGTTCTGAACAGTCAGCTGAGTGTGCACAGAACTATGAAACCTTCAATCAGACAGAACAGGGAGAATCATCAAAAAACCCCAGATCAAAGAAGTCTTAGAAGATCAAGCATCTCAAGGAGGTAATTGCCCAGCAAGTGGTCTTGGAGCGGGNTATCTGATAACTTTGCCAAGACCAATGCTACGTTTGAAATATTGGCTAAGGAAAGTCTCAGAGAGAAGAAGAAGAAGAAAAAACTCACCAAATACTACAACAGCTTGTGGTGGCTTGCCAAATGCCTCAAAAGACAGATAAGGAGGTTGAAACAAAAACTAAACCAAAAACCCCATACAGATCTGAAGGTACTCTCTCAAGTCGTCGTTAATATGCAAGGTGAGAAATCGAATACCCACTGATTTTTGTTTGAAATCAAATTTTGGAGGTGAAAAATCATTTTGAGCGCAATCGAGACTTTCCCCAGCGCAAAGCTATTATTATAGGACCTGTTAGCTGTGGAAAGTGACAGCTTTCAACAGCTAACCCGCGAAAAATTAAACGGTTGCACTGTTGAAAGCTGGGAAAGTAATTTTCGAAGTCAAAGACACGATAGTTCATTCCAAATAGGTTTTGAAGGGACTCCAGTGTATCAGTGGGCTATCAGATCGCATGCAAAGGGTTTGGCATCAAAGGTTCGAGTGAATTTTGGTAACAAATGCAAAACCATTCCCTAAAAAATCGACCATAAACGTTGGGAGATCCAACTGTCAAAGACAGATGTCCTGTTATTATTCACCACATTGCAGAGGTCAGGAGCTGAAGAATGCAGCTGGCGATTTTGGAGATTGAAGACAGTTAGACTTTCTAGTTTAGTTGTTAAAGACTTTACTTTCAAGTTGTTTAGATAGAATTGAGTTGTCTTTATTAAATACAGATCCATGTTTTTAGGATCTGTAAAACTGTTTGTAAGACTATAAATACCTATTTTTGAGACGAACCATAGGTTCGATTTTGGGTTCTACAATGTTGCTACTGTAATCAAAAGACCTATTCTTATTATGTGAAAAATTGCAAGCTTCCTTCAGTTGTGTTGTCAGATTTTTCTCCTCTGTTCTCTGATATCTTATGAGTGGAAGTTATTTATTGATGTTCATTCAATATGCATGTGACTGTCATCTCACTGGTTGATTGATTTAGTTTATAATCATAAGTTATTTCCTTGGTTATTAAACCCATTGTGCTTGTTTATATGAGTATAATCTGTTTCAATAGCTTTTTCTTCTCCATTTAATCAAACCTTGTCTGACTGCATTATTAGAAGGCCTTGTGAGATTTTATATTTCGAGGCAGTCTTGAACACACAGTCAAGTCCCTAGATATTCATCGTGATCCAAAAACCACGTCAAATATTAAGAAAATGTTTCCAAAAAGAGTAAGTTACCAGGCATCTCCAACTTACAGCCTAGGAGAGTTTCCTGGAGTGATAACAACTAGAAATTGTTTGGGTTTGAAGGGTCATTTAACTTCAACTTGGAAAGAATGATGACCAAAAATTGCTACGAAATATCTACTACTGTGTTGATCTGACTGACTCAAGGGTTCTTGGTGTTGCATCAAAAAATTTCCCTTCTACTACACTCTGAAATGATAGTGCATGAGAAAGTATTCAAGAGGATGACTCACCATTATTCATTTTTTTCATCATGCTCATGTCTCAACAAAATATACAGTCACTAGGACAACTCGACTCGACCAGTGTAGTAATTGAAATTGTTTCATTCTTTCATTTTCATTGTTTCATTCTTTCAAAGAACTCAACTAGGTGATCCCTTGTATTTTGGTAGTCCACCATGTTCTTGTAACTCAGTATTCCTGTAGCTTTTACTGCAATTCCATGTCATACTCCACTATGGTAGTTCTTGTCTTCATGTTGACATCAATGCCAACATGATATTTCCATCAATCTCCCGCTTTGGCATTGATGACAACACATTGTAAAATAAAATGTTCCCTTAACAATGAGTAATTTTTTTACCATTCTTTTCTCCCCCTTTGACATCAATGCCAAGGACTATGATGCCAGAATGAGGTCCATCACCAATTTTCTGTTGCTCAACCTTCTTTTTTTTTTACTGATAGTACTTCTCATTTTTTTTATTGCTTCCCCTGTCAACATTTCTCCCCCTGTTATCATGATTTTTTTTTTAATTGTAGGGTGATTACTTCGAGTTTTTTCCTTAGATGATCAAATTATTATTTAGGCAGGGGTTTAGTGAATATGTATGCTATCTACTTCTTTGAACCAACATACTCCAATATAGCCTTTGTTTTCACTAAATTTCTCTCTCAAGAAATGATACTTGATGGGTGTATGTTTGGTCTTTGCATGCATGAATGGATTCTTGGATATGTTGATGGCACTTGTATTGTAACAATATATAGGTATCGGCTAATTAAATTTAATTTTAATATCCTTCAATTTTTGTATAATCCATAATATTTGAGTGTAATATTGGGCAACTGCAATATATTCGACCTTTGTTGTAGATAGTGAAATTGATGATTGTTTTCTACTTGACCATGAGACTAGACATTCTCCTAAGAAAAATGTATTTCCACTAGTGCTCTTTTTTTCATCCATACTACCAGCCCAATCAACATATGTGTAGGCAATTAGTTCAAATCCTTTATTCCTTGCATACCATAATCCAAAGTCTGATGTGCCCTTAAGATATCTAAATCTTCTCTTGACAGCCACCACATGTGTTTCCTTGGGAGATGATTGAAATATTTCCACCATTCCTACCGCCTGCATTATATCAGGTTTGGATGCAGTCAAATATAGTAGGCTTCCAACTATAAATCTGTAGAGAGTTGAATCTACAAAATGTGACTCATACTCCTTTCTTAGTTTGCAACTGATTGTTATTGGAGTACTAATAGGTGAACTTTCATCCATTCCAAACTTTTTAAGTATCTCTTTCAGGTATTTGGATTGAGTCATAAGCATTCCTTTCAGTGAATGAGTGATTTGAAGTCCAAGGAATAAATTTAGCTCTCTAATCATAGACATTTCAAACTCTTTTAACATTTCTTGAGCAAATTTAGAACTTGATTCATCATTGTTGCAACCAAATTTGATGTCATCCACATATACCATTGTGACTAATGAACTGTCTTTTTCAATTCTAGGATAGATATTGTTGTTAGACATTCCTATTTTGAATCCTTGCAGCATGTGCTTATCCAATCTTGCATACCATGATATGGGTTCTTGTTTAAGGCCATAACGCGCCTTCTTCAATCTATACACCTGTTCTTCTTTTCCTGGTTGTTCAGATCCTTCTGGCCATTTTGTGTAGACTTATTTTAGGTATTAATTTAGAAATTTAGACTTTACATCCATCTGATAGACTTTAAAATTCTTAAAGCATGAGTGTGCAAGAAATAATTTGATGGCTTCCATTCTTGCAATTGGAGCGAAGGTATATTCAAATTCAATACCTTATACTTGTGCATATCCTTTGCACACTAATATTAATTTATTCCTTATAACCTTACCATCTTCATTAAATTTATTTTTAAAAATCCACTTAGTCCCTACCACATTTTTGTTCTTTGGTCTTGGGACAAGTTCCCAGGTATGGTTTTTCTCTATTTGATCAAGCTCTTCATTCATGCCTTTGATCCATTCTTCATATTTGTTGGCCTCTACAAATGTTTTTGGTTCTATTAAGGAGAGAAATGCTTGTTCTGATTCATATGTTAGGTTTATTCTTGTTTCAACTCCAACAGTTTTGTTACCAAGGATTTGACTTTCAAGATGATTTCTTTGTATTCTCCTAGATAGTGATTTTGTGTCTTGTCTTGGTGATTCTTCCTCTTTCTTTTATTCTTCACTTTGTGATTCATCCTCTTATATTTCTTTAAATTCTTCTTCATCATCATCTCTTATCCTTTCCTCAAATCATTGATTATCTTAAGATTTTATCCCTTTTCACTAGAAAATTTGGGTCATTTTCCGACGGTTATTTAGATGCTATTGCAACGTTATGTCATGGAATTTGTGATGAATATGGACTCTCTGAAACGTTGTTGTATGTCACATGGAAATTACGATGAAATTGAATAAATGTCGCAATATCGATGCCCCTAGGGAACTTATCACAATTGCGAAAAAAAAGAAATATTGTCGCCAATACGACAATTTAGGAAAAAATGTGAAACCAACATTTCATCTTAATTGCGACGACCCTTTAGACAAAAAATTTCATTGTTTACATAGAAAAACTGTTGCAGCAATTCAAGTTGTTGTCTCAAGTGCGACGACAACTTTTCGTTGTTTACATAGAAAAATTGTCGTAGCTATTTAAGTTGTCATCTCAAGTGCGACGACAATTTTTCGTTGTTTACATATCAAAATTGTCGCATCTATTTAAGTTGTCGTCGCAAGTGCGATGACAAATTTTCGTTGTTTACATAGAAAAACTGTCACAACTATTTAAGTTGTCGTCGCAAGTGCGATGACAACTTCTATTGTTTATATAACAAAACCATCACAGCTATTTAAGTTGTCATCGCACTTGCAACGAAAAATTTCGTTGTTTATATAACATAACCGTCACATCTATTTAAGTTGTCATCGCAAGTGCGACAAACAATATTTATTTAAAAAAAAATAAAAAATAAAAAATAAAAAAATTAATTGATTTAATATTACCATTTTAATATTAATATTAATGCAGGATGCAAATGAAGAGCTTAATTATCTTATTAGAAGATTTTATCATATAATTAAGGTGCAACAGACCAAAGAACAAGTGAATGAGAGATTCAAAGAATATCAAAATAAGATGAAAATTATTTTTGATAGAAAAGTTAAAGAGAGATTTTACTCTTTTACTCCATGGGATTTAGTGCCACATCAATGTTACCAAGGAAGAAGATGGTAAAGTCAAGGATATTAATGGAATAGGGCATCAAGGAACAATTATGAGACAATATATTATCAAATATTTAAGGAATCAAAGGAAAGGAAGCTATCAAAGAATGAGACTGAAAAGAACTAAATATGGATGGATGAATAATCATATTGTATGAGAGAATAAATATAAGTAACTTGATTACTTGGTTTCATCACATGCAAAAGATTTAGCCACAAAGATTTTAGGACAGTTTTTCGAATGGGGGTACTTATGTTATGACCCAATGGGGAGTATATATGGAGTTGAATGTATATGTAATTGGATTGAATGCATATGTAATGGTGTTAAATGTATATTAAATAGGGGGAAATATAATAGAGGGGCCACATGTGCAATGAGTGAGAATATGTATATATAGAGATCAATATAGTCATTATCGAAAAACATTTGAACATATGATTTGGATATATGGATGCACTTGGGTTATTTGGAGGAATTTGTTCCTAACTATAAGGAAGTTGTGCTCCACACTCACATTTGGCATACACTGTGTATATTGATTGAGTGTGTTATTTTGAGTATTTGGACAATAAATCTTACTTAACCCATGGATTTTCCTTCTAGATATATACTAAGGGCAATTGGTTTACATGGTGTAATCAACAAAAACTGAAATCAATTCTATAATTGTCAAGTTTCTTGTTAGTTCAAACAATATTTTTCTTGACAAGCATTCTCTTGTTAAAGTGTTGTCATCCTCTTTATTTGGTCATCTTGAAGTCATTGTGAATTTTTCATCTAAAAAAAGGTTTCATTTTTAATAAATCTTATTCTGATTATAATATGAATGATCTTTTCTCAATAGCCAAGATTGTATGGAGATGATTTCATTCATTTTGGAGAGTGGTAGTTTATGTTCCTAATATTTCTTTATCCTTAAGACCAATATATGGCATGCCCATTATATTGTTTCCATGCTTTGACTACAATGCACACCAACCACCCAACTTAAACTCACATCAAACCAAGGTTGTGAGACTTGGGATTGACGAAAATTCAACGAGTTTGGGATATGNATCCCTAAGACCAATCTATGGCATGCCCATTATATTGTTTCCATGCTTTGACTACAATGCACACCAACCACCCAACTTAAACTCACATCAAACCAAGGTTGTGAGACTTGGGATTGACGAAAATTCAACGAGTTTGGGATATGACAAAACTTGGCAACTCAGAAAAAATCAGTTCAAAACTCTTCAAATAGAAACAACACTCAGAATACAGAAAATTTTGTGAAGAAAAAATATTAATGACATTTCCATCCTTAAAATCTATAAAACGATAGGTTTTCCATCAATTCATCTCATCAAATATGATAACAAAAAATCTGGCACTTAAAATTATCCTCAAAAACTTAAACATAAATCAAATATCTTTCATGGGACTATGACATCTTTGTAACGAATTCATTCTAGGTGGTGTTTCGGGTTGTTTGTGCCCCCCCTTTCATACTTTGGTTATAGTGTTTGTACTTGAGCTTCTTGTAATCATTCGATTCAAGTTTGAAGGAATGTTATCATGCTTGATCAAACCACCTTTTGGACTTAGGAACCATGGTTAGTAAAGATTCAATACAAAGAAGAGAAGAGTATATCATTGTAGGTTGATCCCTGAATTAAAAATGAAGATGAAATCTTCAAAATCAATTTTGTTGAAAATCATAATACTTTCTTCAAAATCTGAATGCAATTGAAACTGAAGATCTAACATGTAGATATCTTGTATCTCCACCTTCTATTCGGTCTCCAACCCACAAATACAAGTGTTCTCAAGACTCCAACTGAACCCCAAACAAGAATAACACAACCTACTGAAAAAAGTTCCAGTGTTCACAGTCCAACTGAAAACTCAAATCAATGAAGATAAAATGACCAAATGAGTGAAATGCATCTTGTTTTTGGGTTATATTACTTTAGGTTTTCCTTTGATGTGTTCCTGCTCATATTTCTCCCTCCAAAAAAACACATTTTGGCCTTTTCTCCAAGTCAATTCCATGTGGGATCCACCTTTGCTTAATGGGCGAGTTTTGTCAGGTTTCAACAAGTATAACAAGTTCGAGTTGGGTTCAACAGGTTTTGGCAAGTTTCATTTATAGGAAAGTTTCACAACAAGTTTTCACTGGTTATTCATTTCAGCGTTGACCCAAAAAACTCACAGACCTTCGGCATGTCTCACAACATTGCTTCAAACCAAGGTTTTGAGACTTAGACTCAACAAAAACTTGGCCAACTTGGGACTGGGAAAAACTTGACAGCTCAACAAGACTTGACAAAACTCTAAATTGAAAATTAAAATCAAATTTAATTAAAAAAAACTCTCAAAATACAAGAAATTTTATGCAAAAAAAATAATATGACATTTTCCTCCATAAATCTATAAAACAATAGTTTATCCATCAATTCATCTCATCAAATATGATAATATAAAATTTGGCACTTGAAATGTGTTCAAAAACTGAACCAGAAATCAAAATTTCAAATAGCTTGGAATCCATCAAATAATAACAAGTTCAACAATTCAACTATTGTACTACATAAATCATGACATAATCATAAACTCAAAATAGACAATGTCTCCAATCTCGAGTATCATTTATTTTTTTTCCTTCATTTGATCTTGAAGCATGAGAGTGTGAATGTATTTTAGGAGATATCAAAGCATGAGATTGAAGGTATTATAGCAAACCCCACTAAAACAAGTTTCCTTGTTCACGGTCACACTATAGATTGAAACACAACCACTCAAGAATAAATGAGAAAATGAGTTATATGCCTTTAGGGTTTCATTAGAGGAGTTCAAGGTATTTTTTTCCCTCCAAAACCCTGTCTAAGACCTTTCTCCAATTTCTTTGCATGTGGGGTCTGTGTTTACCTATTAGGGGTCAAAATCACGAGCTCTATGCAATTTATAGCAAGTTTCCATGGGTTCCAACAAGTTTCATGAGATTTTATAGTCTGTACAAGTTTTTTCCACTAATCTACAGTGAGTAGCTTCAAATTCAAGGGACGATAAAGAATCTAGATTACCTTGCTCTTAAACACATCCTCACATTGGCCATACAATTGTGGCATGCAAAGAATAACACACCAACCCCATTTAGTTTTGTGAACTTTCAAAAGCTCCTGACAATGTTTCTTGAATTTACTAGAACAACTTCAATAATTGGGATTCTTTATCAAGAGTATGATACTATATGGCATAGTTATCATACCTAAATATGGTTCTCACATGATATCCATGACTTTCTTTTGCAGAGGTTTTTATTGAGACATGATATCTACCCTATTACTCATAGATGATGACATCCTCCTAGTCTCCTTACAAGAACAATGAAATATGATTGTTATTACATGTTTTGGGCAAGGCTAGGCAATTTGAGTTCAACCTTGGTAAGACCATGTCATGATTTTCAACACCGCCAATGAAGCACTACTGAAATAACATTTCATTTTTTCCTTCAAAATATTTCAAGGCCAAGACTAAGTTTATGCCCAATAAATAAAGATTAGTGCTCTTAAAGGTTGTGCAATGTTTATGCATATAGGTAAGTATATATGTATACACGGGTATGAGCACATAAACAAACAAGTGCCATGAAATAGCCCTCCACTTATTCACTTCTATCATATAGTCACTTGACAACAATTTAGGTAATAAAACATAGAATGCTTCGTTATATGCACTTTATGTTAGATTTGGTAGCTCTAAGGTACTTCCGCATAGGCAACGCCCAACATGCACATTTCTCCCTAGTGACTTTATAAAGCGATTTTATAAAGTTAAGTTGAGCTTTTATTTTTTAATGTGTAAAAGTGACTTTATTGTCGATCACTTTAGTGACTTAAGTGACCTCAATGAATGATTAAGTCGTGACCGTTGATATCATGAGGGAAATATTATATCTTGACCATCAATCTCATTGGGAGACCAAGGGTTAAAGGAGTTACACATTGGAAATTGCATAAAGGAAACACTTGAGGGAGAGAGGGAACACACTTTGAGGAGAGCTTGAGAAGGAAGGTGAAGAGTCACTTTTCTCAAGAAAGTGACTCTAGTCCAAGGGAAGGAGGGAGGTTCATACAACTAGAGGAGGGGCACGATTTCCAAGGAAGGAGAGGGTTCATACAACTGAAGGAGGGCATGATTTTCAAGAGGAGAAGAGGGCACATTTTTCCAGAAATTACAGCATTAAATGGTGAGTTGACAGCAGTGAAAAGCGAGGTTGTACATCATTGTTTAGAGGTCGTACAACAACAGAGAGGCACAAAAATCGAGGCAAGAGGATGGAACAATTTTCTAAGTGTTTGGATGTACAAAATTAGTTCAAAACAATATTTCTAATGTGCACATATATCAAGATTTTATTTGTTGTTAAAAGGACTGTACATTGCAGAAAATGGGGATTGTTTTGTGTGTTTATTATCACACAAATCGAGGAGGTTTGTTGGCACATTTTTCAAGAATTTTTGTTGTTGATTACTTGTTGTTGTAAACTCTAATATGCAATTTCTCTGAGCTTAATAAGGAAACTCTCCTTGAACAGGTTTTCCCAAGTTGGGTTTTTTCTAGGGGCATTGCCTAGAAATTACTAGTAGTATATGGAGTGATTTCTTTGTTGTTCATTATTATTTCTTCTTCTATTTTAGTTTCATATATCTGTCATATAGTATTTATGATTTATTTTTTAATCTTTATAGGAGGTTGAAATATGTTTATGACATAGTATATATCTGAGCTAAAATTTCTACATGGTATTAGAACTGGTGGTCTGAGGTTCAACAGACAAGAGAGTTGACACTTGATTTGCAGTGCATTGCAAAGGGTTTTTTCCTGGAAGAAGGGAAGGGAATAAAGTAAATGAAGATATGCAACATAATCCAAAGAATACTATGAATCATGAAGATATGTAACATAACATGTTGTCTATAGGGAATCATGAACCTTTGAGTGAGATATGGGTATTGTTATACTATTTTGTGTATCAAAGATGGCTATTGAGGATTTAAAAATGGTCGGGGGATAAATCCAAGGAATTAGGCCTTGAACAAATATTATTGGGTTAATAGTCCATGATTAAAGCCATGAACTACAACATGAGACATTTAAAGGG
>SNQJ01S0091913.1:0-10462 GCA_010110895.2 Picea sitchensis | reverse complement strand
AGTGCAGCGCTAAAAAGGATTAAGGTAAAGGCAGTCGAACAGGACGAGTTTAGCTTCGTAGAGATGGCTTCTGGAGCCAAACAGAAGGTTGGAGGAAAGGTTATGGGATGTATCCTTAACCCGGGAGAATTTGTCACAAGGGCCAACTTGTATGTCACGATCTTAGGATCTTATGATGTCGTAATTGGTATGGACTGGTTGGAATCGCATGAGGCGATACTCAACTGTAGGACGAAACGGTTGAGCTTGGTCGATGACGAGGGACAAAGACGTGTGATTATAGGACGAAACCAGAGAGTTTCCCTGAGATTCATCTCTTCCTTACAGGTACGGAAGAGCTTGCGTAGGGGGTGCAAGCTTTATGCGATCCTTGCATTAAACGAGAAGGGATTAGCGGAAGGTTTAGAACACCTTCCGGTGGTGAGAGAGTTTGCGGACGTATTTCCAGAGGAGTTCCCTAGGATGTCATCGAAGAGGGAATTGGAGTTTACCATAGACCTAAAACCAGAGATTGAACCGATAGCAAGAACGCCTTATCGGATGTCGACCCTGGAGTTACAAGAGTTGAAAATGCAACTGAAGGAGTTGCTAGACCTGGGATTGATACGTCCTAGTGTGTCACCGTGGGGTGCACCTGTTATTTTCATACGAAAGAAGGATGGGTCGTGGAGGCTCTGCATTGACTACCGTCAATTGAACAAGGCAACAATCCAAAATCAGTATCTGTTGCCAAGGAGTGATGATCTGTTCGATCAGATGAAGGGTGCGACGGTGTTCTCCAAGATCGATTTGCGATCAGGGTATCACCAGTTACGGATCAAGGAGGATAATGTCCCTAAGACCGCCTTTAAGACGAGGTTTGGACATTACGAGTTTACTGTTTTACCATAGGACTGACAAACGCCCCAGGAGTATTTATGAGTTTGATGAATGGGGTGTTCCACGAGTATTTGGACAAGTTCGTCCAAGTATTCATTGACGATATTTTGATCTACTCGCGGACGATAGAGGAGCATGACGGGCACTTGTGCTTGGTACTACAATGTCTGCGAGAGCACAAATTGTATGGGAAGTTGTCCAAATGCTATTTTTATCAATCGTAGATTCACTACTTAGGGCATGTCATCTTCGGCGAAGGCATCATCGTGGATCCAACAAAGGTCGAGGCCATTATGGAATGGCCTACACCGACGAATGTCCCAGAAGTGCGTAGCTTCATGGGTTAGCAGGATACCTTCGACGGTTCGTCGAGGGGTTATCGAAGATAGCAAATCCGATCACGGAATTGCAGAAGAAAAACAAGAAGTTGTTTGGACCGAGAAATGCACGGAAGCATTTCGAAGGCTCATGGAGTTGTTGACAACAACACCGATACTAAAGGTCCCGGACATGGACACAGACTTCTTGGTATGCACTGACGCATACAAAGAAGGCTTAGGCGGAATCTTGATGCAAGATGGACGAGTGATCGCTTATATTTCGAGGAAACTAAGAAGGCATGAGGAGAACTATGCGACACATGATTTGGAGTTGTTACCCATCGTATATGCTTTGAAGGTTTGGAGACACTACCTTGTTGGACGAAAATTTGAACTAAAGACTGACCACTGTGGACTACAACACATCTTTACGCAAAGAGACCTGAACGCGCGACAACGGCGTTGGTCGGAATTGCTTAGTGAGTACGACTTCGAGAATACTTACATAAAAGGAATAGTGAACCAAGTGGCAGATGCTTGAGTCGGAGACCACGCATCTTTTTCGGTGCTACCTCTTCAGACAAATCTACGTGAAAAGATTCTAACTTTACAGCGTGTTGATGATTGGTACAAAGAGGTCGAGGGTTTTATCGGCCAAAACACAATGATGGTACCACGATTTGAAGGATTTTCATTTGATAACGATGGTTTATTGAGGTTTAAAAAAATCAGATCTACGTACCACCGAACGACGAGTTGAGGATGTTGATCCTGAGTGAGGCTCATAGAGCAGTTTACATGGCTCACCCGGAAGTCACGAAGATGAGGGCAGACCTTAAACCCTTATTCTTCTGGAAGGGAATGAAGGAAGACATAGTCAACTATGTGGCCAAATGTCTAGAATGTCAGCAGGTAAAGGCTGAACATAGACACCCAGCAGGATTACTACAACCACATGTTATTCCAGAATCAAAATGGGAAGTTATTTCGATGGATTTTATTGTGGGATTGCCACTAACGGCAAGGAGACATGACTCGATTTTTGTAGTAGTAGACACTCTGACGAAGAGTGCTCACTTTATTCCTGTGCGTACGACGTATCAGGCACCTGACATAGCTAGAGTTTTCATCAGTGAGATTGTGAGGCTGCATGGCGTGCCTAAGAGGATTATATCCGATCGAGGATTGGTGTTTACCGGACGATTTTGGATGAGTTTCCAAGAGGCCTTGGGAACCCAACTTAACTTTAGTACTGCGTATCACCGGGAGACTGACGGACAGACCAAACGAACGAACCAAACCTTGGAGGACATGTTGCGCATGTACGTGATGGACCAACAAATGCGTTGGGAAGAATTCTTGCCACTAGTGGAGTTTGCTTACAACAACAGTTACCAGAGCACCATTAAGATGGCGCCTTTCAAGTTTCTTTATGGGCGACCGTGTCAGACGCCCTTGAGTTGGGATCAGCTTGAGGATAGGGTCCTGGTGGGACCAGAAGCGATCCAAGAAATGAAAGAGCAAATGCAAACAATAAGACAAAGGATTAAAGAAGCGCAGGATCGACAAAAGAGTTATGCCAATGCGCACTGTGTCGACCATAGTTACGAGGTCGACAATCAAGTCTTCTTGCGGGTTAAACCACATAAGAGTTCGATCAAGTTTGGGAAGGGGGCTAAACTATATCCTAGGTTCGTGGGATCCTACAATATTTTGGAAAAGAGAGGCCTGTGGCCTAATGACTAGCCTTGCCTAATTCTTGAGGCGTATGCATGATGTATTTCACGTCTTTGTTTGAGACTTTAAGTGATCCTTCACATGATTTGTCTTGAGCACCTTGCGGGTGTCGGATGAGGGTGCACTCACGGCTGAGCCGGTCCGCATCTTGGATCATCGCGTTTGACAGCTACGACGTCGAACGATAGAGCAGGTCAAGTTCCAATGGAACAATTATAGTCTGCACTCGGGGACCTGGGAGGATGCATATGATATGCGCCAACAGTTTCCAATTTTTGTTTGATGATAGACATATGATACTGTGATACACTTTATTACGGCATATATACTGTGAAACTTCGACGAAGTTTAGACCAAGAGTGGTGTATGTAACATCCCACTCTGGCGCACTGAGCGAACTTATTCTTTGAGGACACTTGGTCGCAAGTGATCCGGATTATTGTGCTTTTAAAACTTTTTGATTTTGATTATGAGGCGTTATGGGTTGATGACATGTTGTTTTACTACATTGACATAGACAGGTGCTACTGACTCGGTTTTACTGAGTGTGCAGGATCTTGGACCTCGAGGATGCAGAGGCATCGATGGAACCCCTTGGACTCCGGATCGAGTCAGGGAGTGTACCATTGGGGTTTGATTGCTTTACTGTGATTTTAGTGCATCTGACTGGATGATACGATATGGATATGTTCTGACATGATTTGTTGATGATGCAGGCTGACGATAGCTTGCCGACCAGACTCACATATGGAGTAAAGGGGTCACACACGACTACCAGAGATGTTGAGAGAGAGGTGTGGACAGCAGCCCTGCCACAGCCTACTAGCACTCCCGCCGTGGCTCGAACTGTAGGTTAACGATTACCTAGTTCGAGAGGACCCACGATGTCGTGAGGGCAGACTGCGACAGTCGCTCACAATGATTCTAAGGGGCGCGCAATAAGGCGAGGACCTTATTCCTTAGAAGCCCTTAATCTCCCACAAGTTCACCTGGCGGAGTGTTGACTCCAGGGGTTATTGATGTCTACCAAATTAGTTAAGAGGCGAGTGGCACCCTTGGAGCACGTAGTGCGTCCTGAAGGGCACGTCGCACAAAGGAACAGATGAGGCGAGTGGCACCCTTGGAGCACCTAGTGCGTCCTGAAGGGCACGTCGCATTGTTGATGATAGAGGGATGAACCTAGATGGCCCTAAGACAAATAACGTGTTAAGTAATTTTAAAACAATTTCCCTAATTAAATGTTGCCCAGTACGAAAATTAAGGCCTAAGTCTAAATTACGCTAGTGGTAGAACCTTGTCTTCTCTAAAAAAAATAATAATAATAATAAAAATAAAAATGACTTAAATAATAATTTTGACCTTCGTTAAATCTTGTAACATGAAGGGAGTAAGAAATTAAGTTATTCATAAAAATAAAATCTGTGGTAATAAATGTAAAAAGGGGAAATAATTATTTTATCTTTTTGATAATTTAAAAAAAAAATACTAATTAAATGATAAAAGGGAAAAGGGGTTAAATTCCACACCTGCCTTTTTGAGTTCTAATTAAAAGGGAGAAAGAGGGAAAATCAAAAAAAATTAGGAAACTAGGGAAAATAGGTAACATAAAAAGGGAAAAAGGGGAACTTAAGGGAAAAAGCGGAAAGTCAACTTAGTAAAGAATCTACCATTTATATAAAATGAACATGAAATGGTCGTATGGATTAGTATTGTTGAATCGGAGTGATATAAATCACAGTTATACAATCGCAGCAATATTGTTAGTATCGCTATTATTGTTAACTCGCAGGTGTACCAATTGCAGTAATGTCTTTAGTATTGTTATTATGGTTAAATCACCGTTATACAGTCGCAGCAATGTTGATAGTATTGTTAGTTCGCAGACATACACATCGCAGTAATGTTGTTAGCATGGCTATTTGCTAAATCCGAGTTCGATCAGTGTAAGTATGCACTTGACATCATGTTATACCATGCATGAAGGTGTTATGAGAACAGCGATGGGATTGCACTACCTCATGGGGAAAAGATTCAAGTTGAGGAAAGACCGTAGTGGTCTGAAGTATCTATTTGGAGAACCAAGTTTAAATGCCAGACAAAGCAAGTGGTTGGAATTCCTTAGTGAATATGACTTTGACATAAAGCATATCAGAGGAAAAGAGAACAAGGTGGGTGACGCACTCAGCAGAAGGGTGCATGAAATGCATGCTACAGCCATTAGCACGTACAAATCAGATTTGAGTGACAGAATTTTAGAAGTTGTCAAATCAGATCAACGTTGTGTGGATATTAAGACGAATTTATAGCAAGGTAAGCCGTAGCAGAAATTTGAAGGTTATGAGCTAAAAGAGGATGGAATCCTTGTTAAAATTTTGGTGTGCTCGTTTAACCATAGACAATATCACACTATTGTCACCCAACCATAGGCACAAATGCCACCCCCGAGCACTTTAACCTTTACTTAGAATAATTCAAGCAAGCCTAGTCCAGAACCAACAGATAAACCCTAGCCACAATATTGTTGCAGCAACAGCGCAATAACCATACAAAGATAGCGTACCTTATACCAAGAGAAGCACAAGAGAGATACCAAAAATACTGTTGCACTATTCCTCCAGACTTACGCCCTCTCCAGCTGCAACTGTCACTCTCCAAACTTGTGCCCTAGTTGCCACTGCAGTTCCTCCTTAGACTTGCGCACTAGTTGAGTGAGTGTGTCCAAATGAGTTAGGCACCTGCCCATTTATACTATCATGTCCAGTTGACTGAGGCCGACTTCTCCGTATGGGTGCATCTATTACTTTATTATTATTTCTCTTGAGACCGACTTCTCTCCTAGGGTTTTCTAACATCTGTTTAGCGGTTCTCTTGCTTCCGGAATATTCTATTCTAAGTCAAAGGTTACACATGGAAGTTGATACCTCCCGCAACTACCAAAACATCAACACTCCCTCTTAGCTAGGGAGGTATTAACTAAGATGTTCTTCATGTAATGGTCCCAAACATATCTATCCATCTCACATGGCATAAGCAAGACCCACATAGTCTTGCGGACCAGTCTACTAGTAGCATCACTATAGCCACACAGGCTATCTCATGATCACACAAATCATATCATGAGCACCACCATCATAGCCACACATTAGCCATCTAGCTGGCAATCACCTCCAACACTATTGGTTGGCACTCCAGTCTAGAAACACCTCCAACATGATCGGTTGGTCTTCCAGCTAGTAACCTCCGATACTATTGATCGACACTCTAACTGGGAATCACCTCCAATCACACAGGTTGGCCCTCTAGTTGGTAACCCTCCGACACTACTGGTCGGCACTCCAACTAGTATAACATGCGTACCAAACTATTTCACTAGAGTAGCAATATCTCTGCGTACTAGACTATTTCACTAGAGTAGCTATGCATACCAGACTATTTCACTGGAGTAGTTATGTGTACCAGACTATTTCACTGGAGTAGTTATATCTCTGCGTACCAGACTACTTCACTGGAGTAGTAGTCTCTGCGTACCAGACTATTTCACTGGAGTAGCAGTATCTCAACATACCAGACTATTTCACTGGAGTAGGTATGCGTACCATACTATTTCACTGAAGTAGCATCTGTAACACATCATACCCTATCACAAGGGTACGTCCTTCTGGACCACACCAAGCTTGTCCCTGAAGTACTCAAACTTCACTTTTGAAAGAGGCTTGGTCAACACATCATCTATCTTCTCCTCAGTAGCAACATGTCAGAGCTTCACTGCTCCTTTCTGTACCATGTCTCGGATATAATGGTACTTGATCTCAATATGCTTGGACTTGCCATGAAACACAGGATTCTTTGTTAGCTTTATGCAACTCTGGTTGTCACAAAAGATGCAAGTCTCCTCTAACTCAAGATCAAACAGCTTTGCAAGTAACTTTTGAAGCCACACTGCTTCGCTACATGCCGAACACGTTGTTATGTACTCTGCCTCAGCCGTATTGAGTGCCACACAGGTCTGCTTCCTGCTAAACCATGAGATCATAGCAGATCCCAAACTGAAGCAACATCCAGATATACTCTTCCGATCCACGACACTACCGGCCCAATCTGCATCAGCATAGCCTTCCAGGCTTATCTCACGATTCGAAACATATCTGAGACCATAATCAACTGTACCCCTAAGGTACCTCATCACATGTTTTGTTGCAACTAGGTGAACATGTCTCAGCTCAACCATATACCGACTCAATGTGTTCACCGCAAAACATATATCTGGTATTGTGTTCATTAAGTACCTCAACGAACCAATCATTTATCTGTACATGGTGTCATCCACTGTCTCTGAAGTTGTATCACTCAGCAACTTCAAATTCGTCACCATAGGTGTAGGCATGACTTTGCACTCCAACATACTAAATCTCTTCAAAATCTCTACAGCATATTTTCCTTGGTTAAGAAAAATCTCATTCGATTTCTGCCATACCTCTAGACTCAAAAAGTAATGCATCATACCCAGGTCTTTCATCTTGAATTCTATAGTAAGTTTCCTCTTACACTCTGCGATGAGCTTCTCGTCCCCTGTTAGAAACAGGTCATCCACATACAATAGTAGTATCACTGGTCTACCATCCTTAACCTTATAGTAAAGGTTGTAATCTGCTTTACTCTTGGTAAATCCCAAGCTCATCAGGAAACTGTCAATCATGTTGTACCATGCCCTGGGTGCTTGCTTTAATCCATATAAGGATTTCTTCAACTTGCACACAAGAGACTGCCTATCATGTGTCTCAAAACCTTATGGCCACTCCACATACACTTCCTCTTCAATCACACCATTCAGAAAAGTTGTTTTCACGTCCATCTGAAGTATCTTCCATTTCATTACCGCAGCTATCGCAAGAATGGTCTTGATCGAAGTGTATCTTACCATAGGAGCAAATGTCTCCTCGTAGTCTATTCCTTCTTTCTGGGAGAATCCACGTGCCACAAACCTTGCCTTATATTTCTCAATGCTTCCATCTGTTGAATGTTTTATTTTGTAAATCCACTTTGAGCTTACCACCGACTTATCTCTTGGTCTTGGAACCACATCCCACACATCGCTCTTGATGATGGACTGGTACTCCTCAATCATGGCATCCTTCCATTCTTTCTTATTTGCAGCCTCTTCATAACAGGTAGGCTCTTCATCAGTAATTGCACTAAGCAATGCCATGTAATTGGAATATGGTTTTGACTTCTTGCTTTCTCTGAAAGTTCCATCTGGAGCACCATACTTCTCTACATCCTGAATGATCTCATGAGCCCAAGTTGGTCTTCTTTTCTTAGTCTTTTCTTGAGGTGGATCTTCAGGTCTCTGAGGTTCTGTCATGTCATGATCTTCTGGATCACATTCTTCTAGTACAACAATCTTATCTCCCTCTGCGTCCGCAATCCTTGGGGCTACAGGATCATCATGGACCTCATCTAAATGATTCTTCCTTGATCTGTTGAAAGTTGTATCTTTATCAAAGGTGACATCTCTGCTAGTTTCAATCTTCCAATGACCAGGAATGTAAACTCTATATGCCTTTGATAATTCATTGTATCCCACAAATATTCCCTTCTTTCCTTAAGGATCCAGCTTCGATCTCTTCTCCTTGGGAACATGTATGTATACTGGGCAGCCAAAAATCCTCAAGTGACTGACCTCTGGCTTTTCTCCTGAAAACATTTCCTCAGGTGTCTTGTTCCCAAGTGCATGATGAGGACTTATGTTTTTCACATATACGGCAGTCCTGGTTGCTTCTGTCCACGGATGCATTGTTAAGTCTTGATCATGGATCATGGCTTTTACTGCTTCCATTATTGTACGATTCTTTCTTTCTAGCACGCCATTTTGCTGAGGATTGTAGGGAGTAGTGAGCTCCCTCTTAATCCCGACCTCTCTGCAGAATGTCTTGAAGTCATCTGAGGTGTACTCTCCTCCATTATCTGACCTCAAGATCTTTATCTTCTTCTCAGATAGGTTTTCCACAATTGCTTTGAATTCTTTGAATTTGTTGAACACTTCACTTTTGCATTTCAAAAAGTAAATCCAAGTCTTATGTGAATAATCATCAATAAAAGAGACATAGTATATATACCCACTTAGAGAGGAGGCTGACAATGGTCCACACACATCTGAGTGAACAAGGTCCAAGACTCCTTTTTCTTTGTCGTCACTGTTTGGAAAGGGGTTCTTCACATTCTTGCCTTGAGCACATTCCTTGCATATGCCTTCGTGACTGTCTTGAATTTCTGGCAAACCTATCACCATCTTGCTCACGATTGGTAATGCTTTGTAGTGAATGTGAGCAAGACTTTTGTTCCATAACTCACTTGGGTTGACAGTGTTGTGCACCAATGCTGAATTTGAGTGTCCATTTAACCTGTATAGTCCTCCTTCTTGGACACCAATCATGATTGCTTCATTTATGGTCTTTCCTCTTGGCCACATGAGGACTTCTCCATCTACAAAGGCAACTCTAAATCCTTTCTCTTCCAATGATGAGATAGAAAGGAGATTTTTCTTCAATTTGGGAACATATAAAATATGTGTCATCTTCAAGGGTTTTCACGAATCCAATTTGTAGGAAGCTTCTCCTACGCCTTTGATGGGGTATTGATAATCATCTCCTAACTTCACCTTATGAGGCGACTCCTTTTGAACTACACTTGAAAGTGAGTTCTTGTAGCTGGTCATGTGCTTAGAAGCACCATTGTCAATAAGCCAAGTGTCACTTCCATGAGTGAACGTTCTGGTAAGGGCTGATATCAAGACATATTGATCATCATCTTCTTCTTTTGCTCTCTTTTGCACTGGTTCATCGTCTTCTGCGGCATGAGCATGATGTCTCTTATTCTTTCCTTTTCTGACCTGGTCTTTTGCATTAGGACAATTCCTTGCAATGTGTCCCATATTGTGACAAATGAAACATTTGAAGGTTGAGTAATCTCTCTAATACTTTTGTCCTTTATTGAACTTCTTGTGATGATGATGAACCTCTTTCTTGCATTTCCCTTTCCCTGCATGAGTTGCAAGTGCTTGATCATCATCGGCTAGTTTCTCTTCTCTTGCAGCCACTCTGGATTCTTCTTGAGTGCAATCCTCCCATAGTCTGTTGAACTTAGTTAATTTCTTCCTTGAGAAGATTCCTTGAATAAATGATTCCCATGATCTTGGGAGACTATTTAATGTGGTCATCACTAATTCTGCTTCTTCTACTAAATCTCCAATAACCTCAAGTTGCTCCTTAATATGGGATACTCTTGTGAAGTAGGATTGGATATATTCTAAGTTTTGCATCTTCACATTCTTAAGTTGTGTCCTCAAGGTCATCTTTCGGTTGATGTCTTTTCTGTAAGTTTTAAACCGGAAACCCTCAACCGGGAAAACCTTTCTTTTTCATTATATCGAATTTCACCATTCACCATACAATATATACAATGTTTTTAGGTATTCCGTAGATACCAAAACCCTAATCCCTTAATCCGGGATTAATTTACAAATCAGC
>SNQJ01S0091911.1:0-12229 GCA_010110895.2 Picea sitchensis | reverse complement strand
TCTTTACCTTTCATGAGGGATTACATTAGATTTTGTAGAAGAAATGTGTAAACAAAAACTTTCAACAAAATATTTACCTTTGATTCTCATAGTTGTCACCTGGGTTTCATCCTCAGAATCTGATCCAAGATCTTGAACTATGGTCATGGCCTTATTTTTACCCTTCCTAGGCTCAACCCACTTCGTCTTCAATTATGGATGCAACTTCCAACAATGCTTCTCATCATGCCCTTTCTTCTCATAGTGAGAACATGTAGGCTTCTCCTCTTCATCCTTCTTCACTGTAGTTGTCTTATTACTCTTCCTTTTCCCTTCTACTGCTCCTCAAATTCATGTGGCTCCTCTGACACATCCTCAACATGTTTTCCTTTTTTGGCTTCAATATGTGTATCTTGAATTGATACTTTGTCAATATTAGTAGGATTAAACATCAATATATTATGGAAAATATATGAGTGCATGCCGCCAATATACTTTAGAAGAGTCTTAGGAGTATGGAATGGAATTTTCCCAAAAAAATCCTTCTTCTTAAATTCCTGTGTATAAACTTGAAATTTTTTCCCTTTTCATTGTCTTAGATGTTTCCAAGAAATCATTGATGTTCACATATAAGATAATGGATAAAATTATTTTCTTAATGCAACAACAAATTCAATCCAAAAATAAATGATTTTACAATGTTGAATAAGATGATCCTATGCTTGACTCTCCCACCATATCAAAGTTGTGTCGCTTAGGTGGAGAGTAGCCAAATGTATCATTGAAGTATCCTATATGATATTTTGTACCCTGTAATAAACTTCAATCTATTTGACCCAAGTATCCAACTTCTCTTCATTCAACTCTCCATCAGACGTAGGCAAATTAAACTTTACATCTAGCTTTAACAAAGAAGGATCATGAGAACGAGAATAATTCTTAGAACACTTTTCCTCTTATGAGAAGATTGTTTACTTTCATCTGAAGATGATGATGATGATGATGATGATGATGATGGGTATGCAGGAGAGCCTAGATGTTTTTCACCTTCTCCTCCTCCTTCAACTGCTTTAGTTTTTACCATTGTTTCAACTAGACCACATTCATTTTGATGAGGAGTTACTCTCATTCTTTCTAGGCCTTCCCACAATTCATTAACCATGGTTGTCATCTCAAGGAAAATCCTTCAAAACTCCTTATCATCCTCACATACAATATCTTCATGTTCCATTTCTTTCTTTCGAAATACACATTCAATATAAGGATTAAAAGCTTCAAGTGTGCCTTCACCTCACTTAGATTTGGACCTCATAAGCATTCACGTGCAAAAAAACGCCAAAACTAGCTTTGATACAAACTTGATCCGAAAATCCTTAGATGTAAAAATAACTCTTAAATACACATAAGCACTTGACTATATCTAGAATATAAATGATCGCTTGACTGGTTGCAAAATCACATGTGAATATGCTTATTTGTCCATAAACTTCATTAATAGTAATGAATAACTTGAAGAATGATGAGATAAAAGAATAGATAATAAAACAACTCCAAATATTTACATTGATGATATACTTTACTCCATCTTCAAGTTCCCTTTAAATCATTGAAACTGCTCTTCATCATCTCAAAATGAAAAATTACACTACAACATGGACTTGAAAAAAATCCAATTTTGAAGACACTTTGAAAATCCATTGCTTAAATGAAGAAACGAAGTTTACCATTGAATTTCTTATGCAATTTGAGAAATTTGAGTATAAATTCAGCCAAATTATGAACAGGGGCTGAAATAGCCCTTTTTACATGTATAACGAGACTATGTGTCTCATACATAAACAAAATTGAGATAATACTTTTACAAATGACCTCTAATCAAAAAACAAACTTCCTATTCATAATCCTTGTAGAAAAATGAATCCAACGAGTATAAACTTTCCTAGGTGTGGACAATATACCCTATGACATGCTTTTCGATGCAACACATAAACTTAGAAATGTTGGCACACACTTTGAGACACATTAATACAATATGCATTGAAATTCGTGAACCTCAACATGTGTTCGCACATTGGAATGTGTGTTCAAATAATTGGGATCTGTGCCCAATACATAGGGCACGACCCCCAAACCACCATCTGAATTTAATGCAACTTAAAATTATTTTTAAAATCATCTTTGTTAAATGTGGTATGCATGGCTCAAAGGGTTAATTTGTTGGTTTGTTGGATGGTAGGTCGGGGGATCAAATCCCACCGACCTCCATTTATTTTGTGGCTTTGGTTATATTTCTTGGTCATTTTTTGTATAGTTTTAAAACTATATACGTTGGAATATTTCGTTAAGCCCCCATAGACTTAGGTATATGTCACATGTAATACATCAAACCAAGGGCTAGGATTGAGTGTTTAGGCCCTCGGCCCTTTGCAACCCATTTAACACTTAATAAAAATTTAAATACATTACTTTCCATATAGTGTTAAGAAATACTATGAGAGTGTGATGGTATGGGAGGCTATATTAAGTCTTTGGAAGGTTATATAGGTCGCGGGTTAAACCCTCGTTGACTTTACAACTTTTACATACATTAAACAATATTGGCCAATGGGAGGATGTCACATGAAAGCCTCTCATTTGCTATCACTTCCATGTGTGAACAAACCATTAGACCACTTGGATTGTACCATATGCCTAGTCAAATTCCATCTAATATGTCATGTCACCTGTATGGTTGTACTTTCGTATGCCATCTCTTTGTTGACGTCATCCTATACCATGCCAACATCATCCTTTGACTTGACCTTTTACTTTTCCCTGTTGTTGAACTTTGACCTCTTAACTTTTCATATGAACTTTGTTTGGTGTCATTTGAACCATTGGAAATATGACAACGAGATCTATGAAATGATGTTGTTTTCTTGATTATTTGAGATGGTTGGTGCAGTCTTTTCTGGATCCACTAGGACCTCCATGAGGGTTTTGTATCCTCATGGATCTCTATGATAATTCCTTATATCCTCCTAGATCTTCCCTCCTCTCTCCATCTCCCCTCTCTCCTCTTCTTCTCTCTGTGTCTCGTCTCCCCCCTCTCTCCCCCATTCTCCCCTTGATCTCTCTATAACTCACTCACCCTCTTAGTATTCTCTCCTGCTCTCTCTCTCTCTCTCTCTCTCTCTCTCTCTCTCTCTCCCAAATTTCTATTTCCTCCCTATATCTCTCCTTCCTCTCTTGATCCCACCCCCTCTCTCTCTATCGATTGATCTCTCCTCACTTTCCCCTCTCCCTACTCTCCCCCTTGTCTCTCTTTGTCTCTCCTTCCCTCCCCCCTCTCTCTCTCGCCCTGCCCATCTCTTATCCCCCTCACTCTGTCTCCATCTCCTCTATCTTTCTCTCTCCCCCATATCACTCCCTCCAAAATCTCTCTCTCTCCAGGTCCTTTCCTCTCCCTACCTCCCCCTCTCTCTCTCTCACACACACACACACACACACACACACTTGTTTACCTATATCTCTCATAAATCCTCACACTCTATCTCCCCTCCCTCTTTCTCTCCTCCTTTTCCCTTCTCTCGTATCCTCTTTCCCTCCATCTCTCCCCACTCTCCCCTCTATCACCTTTCCTCTCTTTCTCTCTCTCTCCTCTTGGCCCCATTTATACCTCTCTGTTGGCATGTTTTTATAGGCAGTGTATGTTTGTCATTGATGGCAAGTACAAAAGCGATGATGGCTGACAAGATGAGAGTATGCATCAACAGCAAAATAGGAACAAAGTAAGAACAGGAGGAGTTAGCACAGATTCAGATGCAGTATGAAGGTATGCTTATTCATTTGATAGCAAACAAGCGGGCAAGGAAGACCAACAACACTTGGTGATTGAATAGAAAATGAAGTTTTGGTCAAACTTCATTTGAGTTTCAGCTTCAGGATTTGGATCTTAGGAGATGGAGAAGTTTGAGACTCTCAACATCAGGAGTCCTGAAATGATAAAATGCGAAAACCCGAAAATCCACATCACTCGAAATGTTGAATATCAGTTTAGGATAGAAGATGGGCGACAAGGATCCTTTAGATCATCAGTCACGAGAAGTCTTGAAAAGCGAAATGCAATTCTAGAAGCGAGGCACATCATGCAGGGACTGGTTACTAGAAATGGAGAAGTCATGAACTCTTATCGTCTTGATCACGAGAATGTGATATGAAATCCCAGCCATACATCAACAAACCGTAATGGTAAACCACATCGACTAAGGACACATGTACAATCCAAGGAATGACAAGTGTCCAAAGAGGCTGATCCCAACATTCGAGCACGCCAGAAGTGATGAATTAGAGTGACATGTGGAAGCTATTCAACATGCATCAATCCACGTATGACTTCAGGAGGTTTACATCACATTGGAACTTTCTATTTTGGGGTTTTACACAGCAAACAAAATCTCCACCATCACGATGTCTAGAACTCTGAAATGCCAAAGGACCATTGTGAGTCTGAAAAACTTGAAGGGAAAAACTGAAATCCCATCAACGTCCATCTCAGTGGGTTAGCGAACCATCGGTCCGCCGAATATTTTGTGATCTCATGAATTTGATAATGTTAGGTCATGATATTTCCGGGCAGGCGCCACCGTCGAAAAACTCGAAGTCGTGAAATGTTGAATTCACCGAAAAGAGAAACTCATGAGTATGAACCTTTGATGGAAGCTCCATTTGAGGTTTGGATACCAAAACGAAGGTGTCGAGAACACTTCACCATGGCTGCAGAAATCTCGAAATGCGGTTTTGTGATATATAGTTTTGAACTAGTCGGTGTTCATCGCTTGTGGTCCCATGGGGTAAGGAGCTAGTATAAACAAGCTCCTTTTCAGAGTTTGAGGGATCGGGACATCGGTGTAACAAATATTTGCAGGGGATCTTGAAATACCGAAATGTGAATTGGAGAAATAAATGCAAGATCACATGAAGTCAATCCAACGGTCGAGGGGATTTTGGGCACGATCGGAGAGCTAATGTTGCTCCTCGTAATTAACTACTAGAAACCATTGATGGTCTGTGCCAAAGGATTCGAAGAGACCTTTATGTGATCATGGAAGGCTGAAGGGTCTCAAGCTATTTCGATTGAATGAAGATGATTCTAACAGGGGTGACAAGTGGATGAAGGCGTTGAAGTGCATGGCGAAGATAGTATAGCTTCGACTATGCCGGAAGACAAAAGAGTCGGCGCCAAAGAGGAATCTCGGCCTTGACATCGATGATGGTGAATGCATGGGAAAATTGCTAGAGAAGGTGAAGAGTTTCCATGATGGTTATCGACAATCGACATGTAAGAGGATCTGAGAACCATGAGACACGGAGCATGCACAATATGCACAGTGAGTATAAGAATATGGTACAAAGAAGAGATTCTACTGGTTTCTTTTGTGTGGCCTTATGAAGAAGAAGGTGGAGTGCAACAGTACAGAATCTGAGAAGAAAAATAGTGCATTGAAGAGGAATGGTGCATAAAGTACAAAAGATAGGCAACGAGAAAGTGCAAGAGCATCGTCGCGGAAGAGCGTGAGGTAGGCAGAGAAAGCGTGAAAATCTTACTGTGATGATGGTGGTAAGTTGTTAAACGTATATCAGCGTAATAAGTTTCGACAACACATATTGATAATCTAGAGGTGGTAGGGAGGTGCTAAAGAGGACTGTTGTCCTCGGAGGTTCAAGTGGTCCTTAAACATGAGGAGTTGTAGCTTCCTTCTAGTTGGTGCTAGAGAAACCAAGGAGTTGGTGCTTCCTTCTAGTGGAGTGCTAGAAAGCGAGAGTTGAATAACTTCTCCGACAAGTTGCAACTTGCAAAAGGTTGTAGCCTCTCACAATGAGTTGGTGCTCATATGTATGATAATGTAAAGAATGTAAAATAATACTTATCATATAAAAGAAGAGAGTTTTTACCTGTATGGGTTTCTCGAGAAAATATCTATCTCTGTGTTTCTCATATATATGTGGTGATGTTGAATGTGCCATTGTTTATTTCCTGCATTATTGTGATCATCATTGAGTGCCTTGTAAATATTTTAAAGCATAATTGTTAAGCACAATAACAACTGATTCACCCCCTCTCGGTTGTCCAACACTCCTACCTCCTTTTGTCATGTTTGCTCTCTCTTCCTCATCCTATCTCTTTATCTCTCCCTACCCATCTCCTTTCCCCTCCCTTTCTCTCATTCATCCTATATATTTATATACCACTCTCTCTTTGTACCTCTCTTTCTCTCATTCTCTCCTCCCAGCTCTCTCCCCTTCTCTCTTTCCCCACAAATATCTCTCTCTCTTTCTCTCTCTCCTCTCTCCCCTCTCTCTTCTTCCCTCCTCTCTACTCTTTTGTCTCTACCACCTCTCTCTCTCTCTCTCTCTCTCTCTCTCTCTCTCTCTCTCTCTTCCATTAACTCTGATCACTCTCCCATTCTATCCTTCTCCCTCTCTTGCCTCTCTCTTCCACTCTCTCCCCTCTCTCTCCCTTCACCCTCTCTTTCTTCCCTCCCACTATCTCTCCTCTCTCTACCCTCTCTCCTTCTCATTCTATATCCCTATCCCCTCCCTTCTCTCTCTCTCTCTCTCTCTCCTCATGTCTCTCTCTCTCTCTCCATATTGTTCTCCTCCCTCTCCTTATTTCCTCTCCCTATCTTAAATGTTCCCCCTCTCTCTCCATGCATCTCTCTCTCCCTCCTCTGAGCTTCCTCCCCCCTCTCTCTCTCTCTCTTAACTTCCCTTGTCTCTTTGCCTCTCTCTTCCTTTATATCCCAAGAGAGAGGGAAAGTGGAGAGAGAAATAAAGAAGAGAGAGGGGAATAGTCGAGAATGAAGTGAGTGAGTGAGTGTGAGAAGATGGAAGGAAAATATCAATCAGAAGAGAGAGTGAGGGAATGAACAGGGTAAATGTAGGAGAGAGAGATGGAGAGGAGGAAGAGGAATAGAAAGGTGATAGAGGAGAGAAGTTGAAGTGGTGGAAGCCTTGAGGAGAGGAGAAGAGAGTCTGGTGAATGGAGAAGAATAGAAAGAGAAGAGTGGGAAAAAAGGTATGAATATGGAAGCTAAGGATGAAGAGGGTGAAGTAGAGAGCCGAGAATCAGATGTGCAGTAGAGAGAGAGAGAGAAGAAGAGAGAGAAGGAAAGAAGAGAGAAGATTGATATTATGGTACACATTGGGAGGTATTCACCTCCATATGTAGTCTGGTAGAATAGAATATTACAAATAAAGAGAACCATTAAATAGATGTGGGAAAACCCTAGAAGACATGTCAATTCAACATAATATATAATATTAAAGTATGTTTCCTCCAAGAAAGACCAATGGGATCAAAGGAAAAAGATAAAAAAAATGATCCAATGAGAAAGTCGGTGGAAATGCATCCATAAAGTCAACTGGATAGATTAGTATAATAGAATGTCTTGGCTCATTTTCCTCTGCTTGACCTGAAAACGGAAATAGTGCCTGAAGTTTGGAGAGTGAAGCAATATGGTTGGGCAGTTCTCTCTTATTCAATATTTTGGTATCTTTATATTGTGTTACTGCTTTGTTGTTCTAGATTGTTTTTAAGGCTCAAAGAATAATGCTAGGTGGGAAAACACTAGAAGACAAGTCGGCTCAACATAATATATAATATTAAGGTATTTTCCTCAAGAAAGACCAATCGGATCCAAAGGAAAAAGATAAAAAAAAAATGATCAGAAAGTCAGGTCGGCCCATCCATAAAAGTCACTGGATAGATTAGTATAAATAGAGAATGTCTTGGCTCATTTTCACTCACACTGACCTAGAAAACCAGAAATAGTGCACAAGTTTGGAGGAGGAGTAGAAACAACTATAGTTGGGCAGTTCTCTCTTATTCAATATTTTTGGTATCTTTATATTGTGTGCTACCTGTTGTTCCTAAGATTGATTTTAAGGCTCAAAGAATAATGCTAGGCATCAAAGTTTTAAATGAAATGTTTTTTTTTTGTGAGTTCCCTTTCTACCTTAACATTTTTAAGAAGAGATATTTAAATGAAATTAATAATAAGACAATACAGATTTACAATTATAATGTCAAATGATGTAGAAAGATTTACAAAACTATTAAACAAAGTCAGATATCGATTACAGATAAGTCTCACCTTGGTTGCAGTAGAAGAAAAGTAGAAGACGTACCCTTGAACAAGATATAAAGTGCAGTAATTCAAACATTTCACATGTCTTGTTTTACTCATTGTAATAACAAAGAAAATATTGTTTACTGAATGAACCCCTGGTGTAATATGATCACAGTAGATGTAATACTAAATTTCAATCAATCACTCTTCAAGAATTACATAAAGGAATTCAGAGAAATGGAAACACATAGGGAACACATAACTCAAATTGAATGGACCTTAGAATCTCTGTCTGCACTTGTATTAATACTAAAAAAAAGAGTTTCTCTATTACATTCATCTAGAAGCAGCCTTGAATAGGTTTTAAATCTATGTATTTATACAAAATCTATCACAACTGAAAAAACGTTGGACTTCTCACAATATTTGACTAAAAATAGAATATATCTTAATAACACAACAACATGTAAATATTGATGAGTTTCGCTAGCCCTTTCCTCTGTCTCTTTGTCTTCTAGTAGAAGCGCTCATTTTCCTTTAGTCTTCGAGATGGATACACATGTCCATTAGGGTTACCACAATCATTGGCTTGTTGTCTTGGCCATTTTATCTCATTTCCATCTGTCCCTTCGGGTGTGTTCATTGGGGTAATGAATTGCAATCGAAGACATATGGGGGAGTATTAGATGAATAGCTCAGTGTTGGCTCGTTGAGGGATTGACAACGGTTACAGGGAAGAGTAACTGTTCATGAAAAGAATGATGGGGAAACAAGTATCTAATGATGAGGTGGGATGAGTGGAGGCTAGAATATAGGTGGTAGGGATAGACGAGGTAAGTGATTGTTGGAGGGTGAAAAGGTAGAGTGGGTGGAGGGGGTGGATATTGTGCATGTTTTCTCATGTGTTTTCATCTACAATTTCTTTTTCTAGCTCAATGCATTGGTTGCATCTATCCATCAATGATATCACCAACCTTGAAGGCTCAATCTTTTCATTTACTTTTAAGGAAAACAATTTCTTGTATATTTGGGGCATTTTTTCCTAGATCCTATTCACCTCTTAGACTGTGGTTTGACATTGAAAACTTGGATTAACCAACCATTCATTGATTTTGAAAATATCAATATGGCTCATCTCTTGGATGGTTTCCTATGTAACTTTCATGTTCTTTCTAGAGCTTTGTTGGTTCATTTCTATCTCAATTTTCCCCAGGGCCTCCGAGATATTATTCCCCTCAAACCCAATCAAATTTTTGTTTAATGATGACAATGCCTCTAAACAAGCCTCTTTCACCTCTCTAGAAAGTTTCTTTCCTTCTTCCAAATTTGTTTCCTGAAATTTTAGGGCCATTTCTCCTATGACTTATTCAGAATGAGAGAGAAGAGGAAAGTCATGGGCATTAGCTCTCTGCATCCATATGAGAACTTCTTGAAACTTAGACTATGTTGAGCAGGCCTCGACTTTAGAGTGACTATAATATAATAATGTAAACATGCCAATATGAATGGGGAAATTCAGCCAAACCATTTTCTGAGTTGCTTTCAGCTCCTTGTTGATACCCCCTGCCACTGTCTGATATGGTACTTATCTGCACACCATCATGTCGGGTAAAACTTTTGGGATGGAATGAGGAGGAACCGAACAACCAAAAAAGCAGATATAGGAGAAATTTTCCTCGTTGAACCAATATGCAATCTTTCCTAAGTTCCCCATAATCCTTTCTGAAATCTGGGGTGGTGGGTGACCATAAATGGCTATATGAGCAGATACTATAACATTGTGAAATATTTCATAAAATAAATCCTTGGCTTTCTCCTCCCATAACTTGGAGATAAAAATGAATTGGTTTAGAACTGGATGGGTTCCAACTGTAGTTCATCATGGGAAAAGGGGTCATGAAACAAATGGAATCCATAATGTATGCCAACATATAGAAAGGGGCATGATGCCCTTTTGATTTTGCTAATTTATAATCGACGATTTCTTTGGCCAAATTATCCGACAACATTTTGGCCCAATTGAAGGTATATCCCTCGGATACCTTGTTCATTATAGCTACCCATTCAACTGAAAAATGTGTAGGGTTATTCTTCCTGAACAAGAGACAGAGGATCATGGATACATACAACATATAAGCATCTAAATATGTCATATAATATATTCTGTGAGTGTCAGCTATGAACTTCTCTGGGTGTTCCCACCAGATTTTGACTATGTCATGATCGTTTCTAGCATATTGGGTGCATTCCTTTCTTTCAAATTCCAAAAGGAAGGTGACATTGTAAGTGTATTTAGGAGTATAAGAGAGTTTTTAAATTACTTGTAAGTTCTCTAGTCGGAAAGAGTTGATAGCGACCTACTGGTGGTTGACAATGCTTCTGGTCTGGATATCGACATGTTCCAAAGCCCATCTTATCATATCGTTGTAAGGTATGATTCTTGACCGTGCAACGATCTTATCGAGCTCCGACTGTGCTACATGTATGATCTTAGTTGTATAGGATTCATCGTCTTCTTCAGCAGAGTCATATGGGTAGTTGATGATCTCATGCTCTAAGACATTGAAGACCTATGCCCAAGTTTTAATGGTGTCTGGGACTTGCGGAGTTGTGTCTGATAGAACGTTTGCATTCGGGTTTGAGTCGTCACCCAATGCATCAAGCTTCTTTGCAATTTTTCACGGTGCCATAATCCTCAAAGAAACATAATAAACTTACCTATTATAGGGGGAGTCTGTGAGTTCTTCACTATATAAAAACTGCTAATTGCAAATGGTAAAAATGAATTTAAAATATGACGTGTTTTTATTCAAAAATTTTATTGATCTTCGTATAGCCTTACCAATGAAGAATTTATTAACCTTAATGGAATTCATACCTGGTGATTCATGATCCTTATTTGAAATCATTATCCTTAATCGATGATAAATTCCATCAATATTTCGAAGGTTCACGTTCGGGAGTTTTGGATGTGATAGGGAGGAAACCTCCCGAATTATGAATCCATGGATGAATTAATATCTGATTAATCACTTTTAAATATTAATTAATCACTTTTAAATATTAATTAATCATGTTTAAATTGTTGTATTCACTTCAAGTGTTTCAGAAGTTCGGACTTTGTTAGCACAAGAGAAATTTCCCGAAATCTGAAACTGCGAGGTAATCAATTTATGAGTAATCACCTTTAAGTCTTAATTAATCATGTTGAACTTTAAGTGTTTCGAAAGTTCAGACTTTGTAGGTTTTGAATATAACACAAGGGAAATGTTCTGAAATTCGAAACTGTGAATTAATTAATCAACTCTTAATCATGATTAACTTTCATTATTTAATGTTTTATTAATTCCTTTTTACTTTTTGAAATGTCCAATACTCCATCATTTTGATACTTCAGTGATTTGTGAACTCTCTCTTTGGTAGAATCCCAAAAGGTCATCTCCCATAGTGACGTGGCAGAGATGACATCATTCTGGACAACGTGTCAAGAAAATAGAGGTGCCATATGTCACTCAAAAATGTGTGAATCATCCAATGGAAATGTCAAAAATAAGTGCCATGTGTCATCCCATGAAAGATTTAAAAGACATGTGTCCTATGAATCGTGTCCATGAGTTTTTTAGGATTTATCGCAAGTTGTTATCTTCGGGTTTCAGAGATTTGGGGATTTTTTTTTTAGACTTGCTGGAACACCTGAAGCATGCATTTGCAAAGTGACCATTGCGAGCTTCATTTAAAAAAAAAAACTCACGAGGCTCCAAAAATTCTAAGATCATTAGGATCGTTCAATCAAATTAAGGAAAATCATCAATGAAAGATACTCTAAGAGCCTTATTTCTAAATAACAACCAATGAATTATTAAAAATAAAGGAAACTTCCTAACTTTCTTTTTTTTGGGTAAAATTTTGTTTCTAAGAGGTGAGAGATATAAAGCTCAAAAGTTCAAAATTGTGCGTGTTCCAACATAGGCTCCATCTGGGGATTGTGGCTCCCTATGAGGCATGAAATAACAGTAGACCGAGTGCCTTTATTGGGTAAATGGAGTCATTGTTGCTTTTTGAAAAACATTTTTCATCTTTATTTAAGAATCAATCATTCATAGAAAAAACAAACTTAACCAAATCTCCCAAACCTTCAA
>SNQJ01S0091910.1:45527-57496 GCA_010110895.2 Picea sitchensis | reverse complement strand
AAATAAAAATAAAAGAGTGATGGTAGAGTGGGGTGAATGGAATGATTTTGATTACAATAATGACAATTTTCTATGCCATAGCTTCAACAATATTGCAATTTTAAATCTAAAATAAAAGGGGTACTACTACTAACACTTTTTTTTTATTCAAGGGTTGATTTTAATATTTTGGTCTCAATAGTAGTGGTTGATTCTTAAGTGTTATCACTGATTAAATTGTTGGGCTGAAGAAACAATGTTCAAAGGTAACCTACAAACCAACTTTAAGACCATAAACTAGCCTTTCCAATCTAAGAGGGCTCTCTCTGAGACTTGATCTCTGATAGACAGATTGATTTTGAACTGATGGCTAGATTTAGATGTTTGAGATAGTTTTTTCAAGGCTTTCTGGAAAAGAGGTATAGTATCTCTAGGGCTATTGAGTCAACCCATCAAAACAAAAGAAAACAATGTCTAGTAGGTAGAACTCCTCAAAGGAACAAAGGTTAAACAAGGTGATGAACTTCAGTTTTGAGTTTGATTATGTAGGGTGAAAGAAGAACATAAACACATAACAGAATCAGAGCATCATAAAGGATGAATTATGATCTTAGTTAAGAAGATAAACATAAGTTAAATCAGTTAAGTCTAGAGCACCATTAGATGAATTCTAAACCTTTAATTTGCCAATTTAAAGAGAATAAAAGTGCAGATGAAAGCAAGTACACAAGGAATACATAGAAAGAAGAGTACAATCTTCAAATCACCACCATTAGAATATTTTTCATGAGTTTAGGACTTTTGCATTTGTATTTCCATTAGATTCAGAAAAATTACATTGAAGATCAGAATGTATATACTTCTGCCAACCCCCATTGGTTTTCATGGATTCCTGAATATATACAAAATCATATGTCTGTAGTGTCAAATTCGAATTCAACTATGACCCTAAAATCGATGATAACATTCGCACATAATCAACATGAAATCTTTAACGGTATGCTAAAAAGGAGTCAACCAGACTCATTTAATTTAAACCGTAACAACTTTGATATGGAAATAAATAAATAAAATATATGATTTCCACTTATGATGTTTGCAGAGATGAGCTGGCGCATTTTCGAAACATTCAAGTTGAGCTGGAGGTATTCTTAGTAATTTTTTCACTGTTGCGCAGTAATTCCGTTGTGCGACGCAGGAAAAATACAACAGAGTTTGTGCAGTAGCAGGTGATCATATTTTCACAACAAAATCATTGTGTTACTTTATGCACCCTTCACATGTAGAAAACTTATGGATAATCCTCATCAAATCACTGTGACTTTTTAATAAAAACTCTCTAGGTATGGTAGCGCCAAATTTAGAATTTCTAAATTCAGGCTTCAGAAAATCATGATAGTGAGACAGATATAACTGCATATTTTTGAACCATTGTTCTCCATGGTCAAGAATTTATTTTACAGATGGAATGCTATCTTCATAAACTTGCAAATGAAGGTTTCCCAGTTTAGTCTTAGCGCCATCTAATTTCTCTGCAAACTCCCTTGCCACCTGTCTGATGTACCCTTGGAGTTTTTCACAAAAAATGATGCAACCCACTTGTTCAAAGGATTCTCTGATCATTGGGTATGCGTTTACCAAATTTAAACCCTGTGGCTCAAACCTCATGATTTCCCCGCTTCTTACATTCTTTCTTTTTTGTTCAAGAGTTGTCATGATGATGATATATGTCAACCATGTGTGAACTGTAGGTGTGAAACAATAGATTGTAATAACCTCTGCGCAGTGAAAATGGGAACAATAACCTCTGTGCAACAAGTGAGAGAAATAACCTCTGCACAACAAATGAGAATAGTGACTTTTGCATGGTGCACAGAAACATGTAGCAACAAAAAAATATGCATAGCAAACGAACAATAGCATGAAACTCGACGCAACAACGAATATCAACAGAAAACTTGGTGCAACAACAAGGATGGCTAAGGTTTATCTCAAATGAAGTAAAGTTGGTTATGTGAAAAGAAAATTTGTTTCAGATGCTAACTTGTAATGGGCTCCAAGAAAGGCTCTTGAACAGTGATTGAAAAAAATGGAGAATGCGCAGCAAAAAACAGAGTGAAAGGTTTGTGTAGAGAATATCAACACACAGGGTTTGCGTAGCGACTGGCAACACACAACATTTGCGTAACCACTGGATTTTTTGTAGTAGAGAGCTTTGGAGCTTGTTGGAGAGGCCATGGACGATGCGCAGGTCTTGGAGGCGATGGAGAAAAACAAAAGGTGGCCAATATTCATTCTTTAATGGGTAAAGGACAAGATTTTGAAAAGGAAAGTGGTTATCCATAGTGACAAGATGTTTCAAGGCAAGTTGGGAATTTGCGCAGCGAACGTGTTCAGCGGGTACACTTTTGAAGTTTTCAACGGTACAAATGGCATGGAGTGTCATGATTATTCATTCTTTGAACTCATGAAAGGTGATGATGAACCATAATACCTTTTGACATGACATTCACCCTAACCTATGACTCGACTTTAGCACATAATTTTCCCACTTTTTAATGTGATTCAAGACTTAGGAAATAGGACCATTACAAATTGAACATGATGGACTTTACAATCTTGACTCTTTTCTTTTTATGATGGTTTTTTATGAAAAAGACAATACACCCTTTAAACCAACTTATGTATAGACCCCTTACTGACATTTCAAGTCATTCTTTATTTGATTACTGACCTCATAAACCTTGACACACTAACTATGACTCATCTAGGAATGTCTTGATTTTCCCAAGATCATGACATGACTTTGAAAACTTTGGACAAACCTCTAACTCTAGCTATGAAAATCATGGTGCTAACAGATGGATCCAATGGGGATGTTATCCTCCCAGTGAGGTAGAAAGGAGCAATAGACTAAGTGCCTGATCCATTAGGTTGTTTCCAAACCATGTGTGTACCCTACTTTGACTTGTCACCTGTATCCATTGAAAACCAAACCTGATCTATTCTGCCACAAACTTATTCTGCAACTTAACCAAAACCAAACTGCAACTACAAACTGAAAAATGTTGAAAGAGATGCTCTCCATCCTGAGCTTATTCATACTCCTACCTACTCTAAGCTGTAAGAAAATTTTTGAATCAAGTAATTTCAGATTTCCAATAAAGCCAATCAAGTATCTTCTCACATAAATTGACTGCTTGATTGTGCTTGAACATATTTGACCCCGGAACATGTGATGACAAGGGTATCTTATAATACTTTTGTTTCTCACAGTGGAGACATGGCTGTGAATTTAAATTGAAGAATCCTTCAATATATTCATCTATAGGTCATAAAAATCATGGATGTTTCGCTAATTCCCAAAGCAGTCTACAATCTGGTTATCATGCATGGATTGTTCATGTGTATCTTCTACTTCCACATATTGCTTCAGGTGTGGATTGTCAAACTCATTTCCAAACAAAAAACATTTCTCAATCTTGTCATCTAAAGGCACTTGAAAAGGATCTTCAAAAGACAAGCTTCGATAGTGAAAGTCTTGGGACTGAATTTGACCCTCTAAGGCCTCAAGATCATTATCAAGTTTTTTAACAAACTCTTATAAGAAACTGACCTTATCTTTATAAGAACATTTACATGACTTCAAATACATGGGTAAAAAATTTGAGAGAGCCTCTTCAATTTGATCATCATCAAGCATGTCAAAATATTATTTAAAATCCTCAATAGAAACAAGATTTTCTACTATTTGCTACTAACTTTGGTTTTTCCATCCATGTTTCCAAGAAGATAATCCAAAAATCCGTTATAGATCTAATAGATCTACCAGACAAACCTTCAGCCCAACCTTTACACTTTCCTTGGAACGAATCATAAAATAGTCTAAGGAAAACATCTTCATGTTTGACTCTAAGAAGCTCAATGAAGTCGCGAAAATTTGATATATACTTCAAATTCAAACTAAAATCCCCATCATTAAATTTTGGATCATTCCTTAAAAAGTATTCATCCTTGGGTAAAGGATTCGAGAAACCATAAATCTGTGAAAAGTCGAAACATGCATACCTTGAAACAATTGTAGCAGCATCTGAGTTCTTCATTAAATCCAGTGGAGTCACTAGTACCTTCTTCAAGATTTAAAACCTTCAGACATTAAAGTTGTAATTGATACTCTTAAATATGGATACAACCGATAATGGAGTCACCAGGTGGATGATTTACAACCTATTTGTGTCTAACTATTATCCACCATCAACAATCAGATCTGAACTTCGTTGTTTATCCCGGGGAAAATGAAACTTTCGCTCCCCGACAGTCGCGCCAAAATGTTATCACTGAGTAAATTGTTGGGATGAAGAAACAATCTACAAAGGTAACCTACAAACCAAATTTAAGACTGGAAACTAGCCTTTCCAATCTAGAGTGGGCTCTCTCTGAGACTTGATCTCTGATAGACAGATTGCTTTTGAACTAATGGCTAGATTTAGATGTTTGAGATAGTTTTTTCAAGGTTTGTTGGAAAAGAGGTATAGTGTCTCTAGGGATATGGATTCAACCCCTGAAAACAAAAGAAAACAATGCCTGGTAGGTAGAACTCCTCAGAGGAACAATGGCTAAACAAGGTGATGAAATTCAGTTTTGAGTTCGATTATGTAGGGTGAAAGAAGAACAGAAACACATAACAGAATCAGAGCATCATAAAGGATGAATTCTGACCTTAGTTAAGAAGATAAACATAATTTAAATCAGTTAATTCTAGAGCACCGTTAGATAAATTCTAGACCTTGAATTTTCCAATTTAAAGAGAAGAAAAGTTCAGATTAAAATAAGTACACAAGGAATACATACAAAGAACAGTACAATCTTCAGATCACCACCATTAGAATATTTTTCATAAAGATTTCAAGACTTCTGGATTTGTATTTCCATTAGATTCGGAAAATTACATTGAAGATCATAATGTTTATACTTCTTCCAACCCCCATTGGTTTTCATGGCTTCCTAAATATATAAATAATCATATGCCTATAGTGTCGAATTTGGATTCAACTATGATCCTAAAATTGGTGCTGACAGTCGCACATAATCAGCATGAAATATTTAACGGTCTGCTAAAAAGGAGTCAACCAGACTCATTTAATTTAAACCGTAACAACTTTGATATGGAAATAAATAAATAAAATATATGATTTCCACTTATGATGTTTGTCGGAGATGAGATGGTGCATTGTCGAAACATTCAAGTTGAGCTGGAGGTATTCTTAGTAATTATGTCACTGTTGTGCAGTAAGTTCGTTGTGTGACACAGGAAAAATACAACAGAGTTTGTGCAGCAGTGGGTGATTGTATTTGTGCAACAAAATCGCTTGGTTACTTTATGCACCCTTCAAATATAAAAAACTTATGGATAACCCTCAGAAAATCACTGTGACTTTTCAATAAAAACTCTCTGGGTATGGTAGTGCCAAATTTAGAATTTCTAAATTCAAGCTTCAGAAAATCATGATAGTGAGAAAGATCTAACTACATATTTTTGAACCACTATTATCCATGGGAAGGAATTTCTTTTGCAGCTGCGACGCTATCTTCAGAAACTTGCAACTGGAGGTTGCCCACTTTAGTCTTAGCGCCATATAAATTCTTTGTAAACTCCCTCTCCACCTGTCTGTTGTACCCCTGGAGTTTTTTCACAAAACCTAATACAACCCACTTGTTCAAAGGATGCTATGATCGTTGGGTCCTCGTTTACCAAATTTAAACCCTGTGGCTCAAACCTCATGATTTCCCTGCTTCTTACATTCTTTATTTTTCGTTCAGGAGTTGTCATGATGTTGATATATGTCAACCTTGTGTGAACTGCAGGTGTGCAGCAATAGATTGTAATAACCTCTGCATAGCGAAAAGGGGAATAGTAACCTATGTGCAACAAACGAGAGAAATAGCCTTTGCACAACAAATGAGAATAGTGACTTTTGTGTGGTGTGCAGCAATAGGTAGCAACAGAAAACTCTGTGCAACAAACTAACAACAACAGGAAACTCAGCATAGCAATGAACAACAACAGGAAACTCGACGCAAGAACAAGGATGGCTAGGGTTTAGCTCAAATGAAGTAAAGTTGGTTATGTGAAAGAAAATTCATTTTAGAGGATAACTTACAATGGGCTCCAAGAAAGGCTCTTGAACAATGATTGAAACAAATAGAGAATGTGCAACAAAAAACATAGTGAATGGTTTGCATAGCGAATATCAACACACATGGTTTGCGTAGCAACTGGTAGCACACAACATTTGCGTAGTGACTGGAGTTTGTGTAGCTGAGAGATTGGGATCTTGTTGGAGAGGCTATGGACGATGCACAGGTCTTGGAGGCGATGGAGAAAAACAAAAGGTGGTCAATATTGATGCTCGAATTGATAAGGGACGAAATTTTGAAAAGGGAAGTGGTTATCCATAGTGACAAGACGTTTCAAGGCAAGTTAGGGATTTGCACAGCGAACTTGTGCAACGGGTACAATTTTGAATTTTGCAACGGTACAAATGACATGGAATGTTATGATTGTTCCTTCTCTAACCTCATGAAAGGTGGTGATGAAACATAATAACTTTTGACATGACATTCACCCTAACCTATGACTCGAACTTAGCACATAATTTCCCCCTTTTTAATGTGATTCAATACTTAGGAAAGTGGACCATTACAAATTGAACATGATGGACTTTACAGTATTGACTCTTTTCTTTTTATGATGGTGTTTTATGAAAAATACAATACACCCTTTAAACCAACTTATGGCTAGACCCCTTACTGAAATTTCAAGTCATTCTTTATTTGGTTACTGACCTCATAAACCTTGACACACTAACTATGAATCATCTAGCAATGCCTTTATTTTCCCAAGATCGTGGCATGACTTTGAAAACTTTGGACAAACCTCTAACTCTAGCTATGAAAATCATGCTACTAACATTAAGAACATGGTTTCAAAAAAGTATCAATTTTAACCCTTCAAAAACAAAAGGAGTTGTTCATAAAACTGTTTTTCAATTCGAGGGTTGATTTTAAGATTTTGTTTGCAACAATACTAATTGTTAAGGCCATGGTTTTAAATAAGTTATAATTTTGACTTTAAAAAGATAAAGGGGTGCTACTAGTAGAACCATTTTTTGATTCAATGGTTGATTTTAAGGCTTTTTTTAGTAACATTACAATCCATGGTTGCAAAATTTTGTAATTGTAACCCTGACAAAAAAAGTCCTACCGGTGGAACCACTTTTAGATTCAGAGGTTGATTTTAGTATTTTTAACGCAAAAAAATGGATTTTTAGCACTAAAGTTCTCATTTTGAGGTCACAATTCTCGTCATATTGGTAACAGTGTTTCTTACTACAATTTCCTGTGATACAAATTTATGATTTGAAAAATAATGAGTATATTGTAAGTGGACTCTTTCTCATAGCTTATAATTAATCCAAATCTAAAGTTTGATAATTAAAAAAAGAACGCTAAAAGTAGACTCTATATGAAAGCAAACTGTGCAATGCATTGTTTAATTATTTTAAACTCCACAATAGGAACTTGAGACCATCAATTTGTTGAATTGATTCATTACTTCTTTATTATATTAAGTTCATATGTATAGTCTTGAAACAATCATTTTATTGACCAGGTTCCTAGTGGCAACACTTGGCTTCTTTGACAATAAGAAATAGAATACTCAGATTGTCATGATATGAGTATTTAAGAGTATTTGTGTGTGTGTGTAACTTATTCTTAAAATTGAATGAATTTCTCCATAGATGGGTGTCATCTTGTCTACATGATCACATGGAAGATGAGACGGGGCTCTTCATTCCATGCCACAAGTGGTTGGCGCACATAACACTGACGACGAGAGACTTATACTTCACCAAGAGAAAGACATCATTGTAGTTTATGGCGAAGGTGAGGGGGAGAGTTAGCATGATGGTTCGCACAAGGTTGGTCTTCTGCAACTAGAGAGCACATTATTGTAGTTAATGATGAGGATAGAGGGAACTGCAGGTTTAAAATCTCATGTGAGCTAGAGGCTCTGACCACATCCTCACTTCATAATACCACTCATGCCAAAGCCAAGCCATGACAGTCTGGTACGCTCGTAAATGATGGAAATTCGGGTTTTAAGGTGGCTCATCAACTAAAGGGAAGGTATGGTTATTGTTTTGTTTTGGGTATTGGTTCAATCAAGTATTTATTTTATCAGTTTTGTGTTCATCTCCTCCCCTTTTGGTCCGTCGCGAGCCGCCAAAGCTATTGTTGTTGATGTAGACTTCTACCATGATTTCATACTTGAGGAGGACTAGGCAACAATGCCAACACTGGAGGTTGAGGTCAAGTTAGTCAAAGAGTTCAAAGATGATGAGGAAATTGAGTAACAAGTGGGTGGCTTAATTCCATATCTAGGTTGTACTAGAACAATAAACTCTAAGTTTTTCAGGACCATGGAGCTCTATTGGCACATAAAACCATGGTGGCTATGGGAATGCCACCCAAGGATGAATAATTTTTTTAGTTAAAGCACAGAATGGAGACCCTTGAGGAACATAATGCATATCTTCTCTTGGTGGTCACTTAGATTGCTTAGTGTCATGAAGACACCTTCCATCCTCATGCTACAACTCGTACATGGGAAGGATCCTCGATTGTTACTGCTCGTCCGACGGGTGTTGGCCCATCCGTTTCTCAAGTTTCTCATGCCAAGAATTAACATTTTTCAAAGTTTTTTTTAGTCTTCTTTTATATCAGGTTTTTTATGTTATGAACAGTTCTAGTAGTGCTTTAGGACATAGTAGGTTATATACTCTTCATACGTTCATACATAGTATGCTTATTACAGTCTGGTTTCCCTTAGTCTGGAGCCGGAAAACTTTTCAACTAATTTTTTATTACATGATACTATTATGGTCTCTCTGGAAATTGACACGGCTCATGCATAGTTATACATCTTTTTAATATTATTATAGTCTTTCCTTATAAAAAAAGAAATGAGCGAAATTCTACAAACACATTTTATTTTGTTTGATTATCAATAGCATCAAAATAAATATAAAGGATTAATTAAGAAATATTTCAACTTATAAAATAATATAATGATGTGATAAGATTGTTAACTTCGATGGATAGTGAAAGTATGCATATCAATATTTCTACAAGTTGCAAATGATGGGCAGTATTTAAAAATTGAAAGTATTAAAATAATCACATAAAAAACACATATGTAACTAGACGTAATTTGTGAAAGCCTTCTTTCATACAATTTATGCAACTGAATTGTAAACTTTATATACTAACACCCAAAGAAGAGTTATGTTGATCCAAAAGGTAAAAATCACTTTTACAATGAAATTATTTTATGAATTAAATTTGTATGTAAAAAGTAATTAAAAAAAATAATTAAAGTTAATTTATAATTGATTCACTTTTATAATTTAAGTAAAATACATTTTACAATAAAATTATGTTATAATTTAAAGTTTCATATATGTTTTCAAAAAATAAAATTATGTTATAACTTAAAGTTTCATACATGTTTTCAAAAAATAGTTTAATGAAAAGAAAAACTTAAACTTAAGAAATTTAATTTCTTAATATAATTTTTAACCAAATAAATTCATATAAAATATATAACAAATGTTAAAAAAAAGAAGGGAGGTTTTTCTTTTCTTGTTTACACAAAAATGTGTGCTTACTTTGAAAACTCTTGTTTTTTTAACTTGTAAAAAATTTCAAAATAAATGCATATAAAATATATAAGAAATGTAAAAAAAAGAGAAGGGGGTTTTTCTTTTCTTTTCTTGTTTACCTCATATCTTTAGTCCATGAAAGCCCAGTCGCGACTACTTTGCGCCGACTTTGAAGGGGCTGTCGAATACGAATTCTATAACTTGAACTTGCCAACGCCATTGCCGAAGTACCTCCTCTGGAGATGGCGATGAAGATGAAACAATTAATGAGCAGCATCTTATTTATCGTAATTGCGTGTATGCTTATGCCCCTCTCAACTGCTGATCCACACACTACTTTCAAAATAAATGCATATAAAATATATAAGAAATGTAAAAAAAAGAGAAGGGGGTTTTTCTTTTCTTTTCTTGTTTACCTCAAAGTGTGTGTTTACTTTGAAATCTCTTGTTTTTGTTTGTAAAAAAATTTAACATAGCCATCCACAAAAATAAACACTTTCTTAAAAAAACAAATCTTAAACTTTATATGTTTCGGGTTAGATCCCAGTTATTTTACTCAGAAATGTAATTGTTTTCTTAATCTCTCATTTGCTAAGATCAAATAAAGTATAGGGCAATGAGCATATGGAGAAAATATAACACTTTCTTCTTTGTTGAGATCACACAAGGAACATGGAAAAGACTATCTAAACACTAGAAAGGGAGCAATCTAGAAATATAAATAGAAAAAATGAAATTAATCATTAAAACAAAATGAAAGAGATTATTGAAAACCAAAATGAAACTGTATATCTTTGGATTTGATATAAATGGTCATATCTTAAACAATTGGAAGCCTTTGACCAAAAAATATTCAAAAACAATACAATCTAGAAGTCATTTGATGCATGTAGTGACAAAGTTTTAGGATCTTGATCAACAATGGGAGCGGGTCTTCATATGCGCTTTCATACCATGTTCAATAAACATGGTATATCCACATAGGTCAAAGACCTTAAGGAAAAAAACTCACATAAACAAATCAAACATCAATATACCAATATATTACATGGTTCAAACCATCAAAGTGGAAAATTATACATGACTCCAACCAACATGACCACTTGAGGAAATATATTAATGCAAAAGGAAAATAATTTGCATATGAGTTTCTCACAATCATCACTAGAAAATGAGCTTCCATGCTCTTTAGATAAAGATTGTGGACCAATCAAGTGGTAAGTCATGGATCAATATTATCATTCTAGTATCAAGGAGAAGATGAATCATTCGATAAATTTATGTTTATAACATAATCGTGACCATCAGATTAGATAATTACAATGCACACTAAAGAAACACACTTTACTTAAAGACACAATAGACCAAATTGATCTTAATCAACTCCTAAGTATCTAAACATTTTAATGGAGGGGAGAGGTGAAGGTGTACATGCTTTTCAAAATTTCCTTTAAGGTGTGCATGTCTATCTTGAACTTTACAGGGTTGATTAATATGTTTAGTAAAGCATTTTTATATTTACATGGTTTTTTGGTTTTTTAATGTGTACATAATGTTTTGGTTTTTAATGTGTAAGAAAATGTTTATAAATTAATACATATAATAATAATGATATAAAAAATAAAAAGAAATAATAAATATTAATAAAATATATGTATGAATTTATTTAACTTATAAAATATTTAAAATATTTGATTTTATTTTTAATAAATTTGAAGATAAGATCATGATATGTTATTATAATATTATTAAAAAATATAAAGTAATTTATTTTACATGTTTCATAGCTATATGAGTATAGGTTTAATGTGGTAATGCCATATTACAATGTAATATGGTAATACTATATTACAATAAAAGTTTAAATTTAAAAAATCGTATTTAATAAGTTATTTTCCCCTACTTTAATGTGTTATATAATTCAAACAGAAAAAATAAAAAATACAATACAAGATAAATTTATTTTTTAATTTTTTTTTTCTTTAAAATTTTATCTTATTTATAATTAATCTTAAATTTTTTAATCAATTTTAATATGTACATGCTTATAATTAGTTATAAATATAATTTAGATATGAATTACGTTAAATTGTTAAAATAATTTAATATTTTGAATAAAAAATCAACTAATTATTAAATATAACAAGAAAATTAATATTAAAAGATTATATATATATGATAAAATATTAAAAAGATAAAATAATGTACAATGATATATTGATAAAGAATTAATTTTATATATATATATATATATATATATATATA
>SNQJ01S0091910.1:12981-35812 GCA_010110895.2 Picea sitchensis | reverse complement strand
TGTGAGTTTGGTATGACATAGCTGCTTTATTTAGGCCACATCATTAGTGCACAGGGGGTACAGGTGCACCAAGAGAAGATCAGGGCCATTCTGGATTGGCCGATGCCCAAGAATGTGACAGAATTGAGGAGCTTCTTTGGGCTATGCAACTATTATAGGCGGTTCATCTAGGGTTTTTCTAAGATTGGATCACCGCTAACAGATCTTACCAAGACAGGAAGCCTTTGATCACATGAAGGAAGTCATGGGCACTTGTCTAGTGTTGGCACTACTAGGCTTCACCTTTCCATTTGTACTAGAGTGTGACGCATTCGACGAAGGGATCGATGTAGTTTTGATGCATGGAAGACACCCCATTGTATTCGAGAGATGAAAGATTAGTCAACCTGAGAGGTTGTACTCCATTTATGACAAGGAAATGTTGGCAATCATGCATGTATTGACCAAGTTCAGACAATATTTGGTGTGCAACAAATTCGTGATCAAGACCGATCACAACAGTTTGAAGTATTTCCTTGAGCAGAAGGACCTTAGTGAGTGCCAATAGAAATGGGTGACAAAGGTATAGGCATTCGACTTTGACATAGAGTATGTCAAAGGGAAGAAGAACATTGTGGCCAATGCACTATCGAGGAGACCTGTGACATGTTCTTTTATGGATATTTCAGCAGATTGGAAATCCCACTTGTTAGTGGAATATTCCAAGAACAAGTTCGCTTGTGAGGTGATGGATGGGCAGATACAGGATGACTGGTATAGGGTCATTGACGATGTCATATTTTACAAGGATAGAGTCTACTTGGTGCCAAATTCAGGGCTTAAGAAGAAGATCCTCACCGCAGTTCATGATTCACCTCTAGCAGGCCATCAAGGGTTTTTCAAAACCTACAGACAGATCAAAGAGAGGTTCTCATGGAAGGGCCTCAAACAAGATGTTATGAGACACATTAGTGAGTGTGTAACTTGGCAACATAACAAGTCAGAGCATGCTCTTCCAGCAGAGCTACTTGAGCCACTCCCCATTTTAGAGCAGAAATGGGAGAGTATATCTATGGACTTCATCACAGGTCTACCCAAGGTCCAGGGTAAGGACTGTATCTATGTAGTGGTCGACAGATTGACCAAGTTTGCTCAATTCTATGCCATACCGACAGAGTACAGTGCAGTTTAGGTAGCCAAGCTGTTCTTCAGGGAGGTCTTCAGACTTCATGGGTTGCCGAAGAACATCGTCAGTGACAGGGACAGTTGGTTCATAGGGACATTTTGGAGAGAGTTGTTTCGGTTGGTGGGGACAAAGTTGACAGCTAGCACCGGCTATCACCCCCAAACAGATGGGCAGACCGAGATTGTCAACAAGTGGGTTGAAGGGTATTTGAGGAACTATGTAGGAGGACAACAAATAACGTGGGTAAAGTGGTTACATTTAGGAGAACATTGCTACAACACCACCTTCCACATGTCCATTGGTATGACACCCTTCCGAGCATTGTACGGATATGATTCTCTCACTTTGGTAGACTTGGTCTTCGGGGAGAGTAGATCTCCCAAGGCCAAGGATTGGATCATATAGAGTCAGGAGATTCTCAAGTTGTTGAAAGAGAACATACAGATGGCGCAAAACTGACAGAAGATAAGTGTGGACAGGCATAGGATAGAGCGCAACTTTGAGGTTGGAGATTTGGTTTTTTTGAGACTCCAACCCTACAGACAATCATCTTTGAAGAAGAGTGGGGTCGAGAATCTCAAGCCCAGATTTTATGGTCCTTACAGGATCATGCGCCGAGTAGGTGAGGTTTCTTACGAGCTAGAGCTTCCATAGGCGAGCAAGATTCATAACGTGTTCCACGTGTCTTGCCTAAAAAAGGCAGTGGGACAATTCATTAGCACATCAGAGGAGCTTCCCCCATTGGATGAGGAGGGACAATTGGAGTTAGTTCTGGAGGAGGTTTTGGAGTGCCGGGAGCGGAAACTGAGGAGCAGGGTCATCAGAGAGTGTTTTATCAGATGGAGAGGGCTTCCAGTAGAGGACGCTACTTGGGAGAGCGAGCAAGTGTTGTAACACCCTGGACTGGTATTGCTTGAGGACAAAAAATTTCGGGAAGGGAGGACTGTAATGTCCCTTTCCAAATAGGAGCTCCAGAGAGGAGACTTAATGGTCTAAACCACCCCGTTAGACTATACCCAGGGCCAAAGAGGGGTAAACAGGGTTACTAGAGGTCACTCCAGTCACAGGTGTTATATTTGGAAAGTGACATTGAACTAAAAAGGGTTAAAATCACTTTTAAGTCATTATGAGCTAAAAATAGAAGTCAACAGTGAATTAGGGTTTCAATCATGATTTAGGGTTTTGGAAGTCAACAGTGAATTAGGGTTTCAACATGATTTAGGGTTTTGGAAAGCTATAAAGGAAAGGTCAGCGACCTAATTCATCATTATGCAGATTATGACTTGTCATGGAGGAGAAGAGGCACATCTCAGGAGAGATAGTTCAGTGTATTCCAGGAGGAAGACACCTGCTGGCTGATTTCGGTGTTGAAAGACATGCCCTAGTCACCGGGAAGATCATCCAGGTCTTCCATCATTCTTCACTGATTCCGCAGTGCTCCCATATTTCGAGTATTATCTTTTAGTTGTTTATTTGTATTCCAGCTAAGATCCTTTTGTCTTTTGATCTAGCCGAGTGTTGTTATCTTATTCAGCCGCAGTTGCTTATTTGTATTTTGGCTAAGATCCTTTGTCTGTTGATCTAGTCAAGTATTGTCAGTTTATTCAGCTGCATTCGACCATTTTGTAATCCACAGAGATATGATAATACAAACTTTGCAGTCCTTTGTCACATTTATTATTTGTATGATCATTTATATGTTGTAAACCTTTGATCCTACACACACATTAGCAACATTTCCTAGACTAGCCAAGTCAGGAACATTACACGATAATTACCTAAGAATATGGATCTGAAATTGTCAAAAGTTTTCCAATTATGTTCCCATATGCAGTTAAATTTGTATATCCATCTGTCAGACCATATTTCCACCATGTCCTTGAAAACATTAGCAATACCAACTATGAGCTTCTGATCTATTTCAGAAATAGAATCTGGATCTGTCTGTATCTTAACCCTGTTCAGCTATGCCAATGTTGTCTTCTTCTTTTCCACCCGTGTTCAATAAAAATTTCGACAGTACAAGCCTGATTTTTGTGCATTAGGATGCCTCAAGCAAGATTCGCAAGCACAAGAGCTACAACACCTTCACCTTCTAACTGACATACTCTACAAGAAGTGCACATTCAGGATCACATTCATTTTGGATGCCACAATTTACAATACCAACTGCAAGAAAGACTCCATCAGTCACATGAGTAACATTGTTACTAAAGTACTTGTGTAAGGCTAGCATCAATATAAAAAATGATCAAATTCAAACTTATAGAAATGTTGGCCTTTTCAAGTTTTTATTCTTAAAGAGCTAATTTCCTGTGTTTTCCTTTTACTATGCTTATTTTATATCATGCGTGCAGAGAAGTGAAGTTTGGGGCCATGGCCAGGCGTGCTTAAAAACCTGTTACTATATTTGCTCCTTCAATTATTGCACGAGCCCTTCCACTATCCATTCAGTGGGAAGCGAGCCACTGTTACACGATATCTATGGACTTCCAGGGGACAGATCGGGATCGATATCTATGGCACGTGGATGAAATCTCTATCAAGGAATGGTACAGGTGCCTTTAAACCCCTGCATATGTCGATTTATTTGCTTTCAAGAAATCACAAGTATGAAGGGTTTTTACCTTGCAACAAGCTTCTTAATGGGATTCTCCTTCATATGACTTGGTTCAATGCTAACCCATGTATTGGCTTGTGGTAATGATAGGTGCTCAACATGTGAACTTGCAGGTTGGCATATGCGCACATGTAATTTGGTGTGGCATGAGCTAATTGATGGACACCTGTGCAACATCCTTGCGACCTGGCTGTGGTCTATTTGTGATTATTCTCATTGCTTAGCCTTTCTTCTTGAAAATCGAACCTCCACATAACAATTGATGAGTGTTTCTTCCATTGATATTTGGCTTGTAATGTTGTCAGTCTTTAGTATCATTATCAAACTCTTGTAGTTCGAATTTTAGCATCAATATCATGAATGTATTGTGGTGAACATAAAAATTTTGATGCCTCGTGAGATCTTCCTCTATATGACTTAGCTTTCACTTGATGCTTAGCACTAGGATTTGGCTAGGCTTGTGCTATGTTGCTCACTCGTTTGTGTGTTAATTGCAGGTGCACTTGGTTCTGGAAATTTTCCCTTGAGATAATATTTTGCTAAAATAAGCATGAAGACAAATTGACCTTTTGCCAATGTTGACTCTTGGTTGTATACAATATTAAACATAAGCAGTCCAGATAAGGCGTAAAAACAAATCTGACGAAGAATTTAAGGATTTTTATGATGCTTTATAATGGCACTGCAGGAATGTCCCTTTTCTAGTAGCGTGCCTGTCGTGACCAAAAGTCTAAATTTTAATACTTTGAATTTAAATACGAACACTGGCTCTTTCTGGGGATGATGCTCTCCCTGTGAGGCATCAAGAACAAGTAGACCACTATGCCTTTCATCTGTGCATCCTGGAAATGAAACCTGCAAACTTTTGCCTCTGCAAACATCCACATTTATTCTCTGCCTAATCCGTTGGGCTTGTGGAGTCATTCATACTGTTACCAGATCTCTGCAATCTTTATTTAAATTTTGAACACACACTGCTGAAAACAAAATTACAGCAGCATACTAACAAACTGAAAAGAATCTTCATGCTCGTATGGTGAGATTATTCTTTTATCTATTCCTACTTTTAACCAGTAAAAACTGGCTAATCATGTGAAATCATGCTTCCAGTGAAGCCATGATAACATCCAGTTGACTGAAAACACTTCTTGTATGAAAATAAAAAATGCAAGATCCCATGGAATACATGAATGCAGTTCAAAAGGACAGCAGAACCAACCTTCTTTTGACAAAAACAATCTAACACTTGAACTGCTCAAAGATTTCATATAATCAGCAAACAGATCAATGAAGCGATGAAGAAAAACCTCTTGTTGTTGTTTCAGCTGAAAAACATAAGGTCGTTGCATATCCTCTTCCTGATAATGGCTGCGATCTTCAGTTGTTTGCAAATCTGAACATGACTATGGACTGATTTCTTTGCTGATGATCGGTGGTTTGATATTGTCTACAGATTTAGGTTCAAGCATGGTAAATGAAGGCTTGCTGATTTGCAGAGATGACTGCTCAACCACTGGTGATGGAAGCAGGATCAACTGTTCTTGCAGTACTTCAATATTTCCATCATATTGTTGTTCAATAGGATCTAAAATGAAAGGTACATGAAGAGTAGAATTTTCCACAAATTCTGTCTTCTCTGCTTCAACATTTTCTAAAACTTTATAGAAAAGGGAAACAACCTGATCTCAGTCTTCACAAGGCTCATCATACGAGGCATACGAGGCACAATCTATTCTCTGATGAATATCATATTTGAACTTTTCACAACATCCTTCAAGAAGTATATAAGAAGAATAATACCTCTTGCAATACTTATGGAAGGCTGCATGAAATTCCTGCAAAGAAGATATGTTGGCAATAGAGAGTGATGGATACCATCTCTGAGCATCACCATTTAATGAGTATACAAACARCTTCATGAGAGTATCTTCATGACAGATATTCAACTGATCTATGCACTGATGAAAATCTATGAGATGTTGGGCAGGATTATCCCCTTCATCTCYATGGAAAATAGGAAGAAAGTCTACGCATTCTGAGAAAGAAGGCACAGGATTAGGAAAACCAGGAATAGTTGAAAAATTGAGAGGTGCAAACCTCCGAGCCAAGATAGCTTCCATTTCCATGGTTGTCCCATATCAATGAAGTTGCCAACAGGTTCTTCCTTCACGGAGTGGAGTCACCAGGTGAATGATGCAGTTCTGAATATGTGACCAGCCCTTGTTCACCATCAAATGTTGGCTCTGATCAATGTCATTCTCCCAGGGAAGATTTCTCATTCATCTTCGCTTCATCCCCAACAACGGCGCCAAAATATGTTAGTCCCTAAAGTTTCACTTGACTGCTAAGGGCAAGCTAGGGCATCATCATATTATTGAAATATTTTTTTATGGATAAATGTATATTGGTTTTTTGAAAGGTTGGAGGTTTCAGCAGTAAATGAAGAAAGATAATACCAATTTCTAATTGTAAATAAGTTCCAATCACACTTACTTAGTCAATGGTATTCAATTTAATAAAGCAGATAAAACCATAAGAATAAAGAAATATGCAAGTGCCCAATTTTTTCACCCACACAGGAAGATTCTTGATCCTAAATGTCATTCAGAAACAGAAAACAAGGTACTCAAAAAACAAGTCTTGGAATGGGAAACATTCAGTGAAATATTCATAGCCTTATCAACATAACAAGATATATCAATGCATCGTAAAGATAACATGTTTTTTAAAGTAAGAAAAGTAAGAACGAGAATAGAGGAGAAAGTCTGCTCATCAAAAGGGTTGTAGCATTGAGTGTAAAATGAAAAATTTCCTTCTTTGCAATCATGAAAAAGAGTCTTAGTCCTGCATCCTTCATTCAAAATATTTATAGATTTACAATGATAAGTTTTTTCTCCCAAATGATAAGTTTTTTCTCCCAAATTGATGGATCTAGGATTTCTAAATACAAAGATTAGTTTCTATTTTGCTAGAAATGAAATCCTCAAACCAAATCTAAATATAGTTACAAATAGGTGTCGAATACTGTAGCTGTTGTAGATCAATCTCCTTCTTTGTTGTCAACAAATCTGCCTTTGACTGCTTCTTAGTTGCCATTTGTTCATTTTCTGCCAATTGTGCTTTTAATTGTTGAGAGGTAGTTAAAGCATGGAATTTGATCTCAAAATGTCTCAAATGTTGAAGATACTCTGCCACTTCTGCTCGATATGTTGGCCGAAAGTTTTGGATCTAGAGTCAATATCATCTGGAAATAAAAACTTCTTGACACCTCAACTACCATTTACTGTTGCCAGGTGCTTTGGAAATCAGGGATGTAATGGACTATTTGAATATTATGCCACATGTTCATGGAATATTTGACTATTGCCTAAAAGTGCTCATCGAACCCTGGAGATAATATCTGACTTGCTAATCCTTCTCCTAAGAACTTGGAACTAAAAGCTACATCGCTACCTAAAAAAATGGATCAAATCTTTCTGCCACCCAATACTCTGCCATGTGGATCTACATAGGCTGGCGCTTTCCTCAAATACTTTTCAGGATGACGAGGGATAATTGATATTATAGAATTGTCAGGCATGGCTTGCCTAAAAACCCAAGTGGAATGACCTTTGAAAGCACCACTCTCTATCATCAAATCTGTTTTTTAACCACCTAGTAATAAAACATAGTCCAAAGCTATGATCAAAACCGGTACTAAACATATAATTTTTTTAATAGGTCTTGTTTGATAAACTGGCACAAATTCTTTCAGGGCATGAAGGAGGTCATCTCTCATCCAATTGAGAGTAGATCCGAGTCCTGACCTCATCAAGGTACTTCCAGTAATTACCTAAGAATATGGATCTGAAACTGTCAAACGTTTTCCAATTATGTTCCCATATGCAGTTAAATTTGTATATCCATCTGTCAGACCATATTTCCACCATGTTCTTGAAAAAATTAGCAAGACTAACTACGAGCTCCTGATTTATTTTAGAAATATAATCTGGATCTGTCTGTAGCTTAACCCTGTTCAGCTATGCCAATGTTGTCTTCTTCTTTTCCACCTGTGATCAATAAACATTTTGATAGTACAAGCATAATTTTTGTGCATTCGGATGCCTCAAGCAAGATTCGCAAACACAAGAGATACAACACCTTCACCCTCTCACTGACATATGCTACAAGAAGTGCACATTCAGGATCACATTAATTTTGGATGCCACAATTTACAATACCAACTGCAAGCAAGACTCCAGCAGTCGCATGAGTAACATTGTTACTAAAGTACTTGTGTAAGGCTAGCATCAATTTAAAAAATGATAAAATTCAAACTTATCGAAATGTTGGCCTTCTCAAGTTTTTGTTCTTAAAGAGCTAATTTCTTGTGTTTTCCTTTTACTGTGCTTATTTTATATCATGTGTGCAGAGAAGTGAAGTTTATGCATGCTTCCCATACGCAGGGACTTCCAGGGGACAGATCGGGATCGATATCTATGGCACGTGGATGAAATCTCTATCAAGGAATGGTACACGTTCCTTTAAACCCCGAACATATGTCGACTTATTTGCTTTCAAGCAATCACAAGTATGAAGGGTTTTTACCTTGCAACAAGCTTCTTAATGGGATTCGCCTTCATATGACTTGGTTCAATGCTGACCCATGTATTGGCTTGTGGTAATGACAGGTGCTCGACACGTGAACTTGTAGGTTGGCATATGCACACATGTAATTTGATGTGTGGCATGAACTAACTGATGGACACCTGCACAACATCCTTGTGACTTGGCTGTGGTCTATTTGTGATTATACTCATTGCTTTTCCTTTCTTCTTGAGAATTGAACCTCCACATAACATTTGATGAGTGTTTCTTCCTTTGGGATTTGTCTTGTAATGTTGTCAGTATTTAGTATCATTATCAGACTCTTGTAGTTCAAATTTTAGCATCAATAGCATGAATGTATTGTGGTGAACATAAAAATTTTGATGCCTCATGAGCTCTTCCTCTATATGACTTAGATTTCACTTGATTCTTAGCACTAGTCTTTGGCTAGGCTTGTGCTATGTTGCTAACTCGTTTGTGTGTTAGTTGTAGGTGCACTTGGTTCTGGAAATTCGCCCTTGAGCCAATATTTTGCTAAAATAAGCATGAAGACCAACTGACCTTTTTCCAATGTTGAATCTTGGATGTATACAATATTAAACATAAGCAGTCCAGATATGGCGCGAAAACAAATCTGACAAAGAATTTAAGGATTTTTATGATGCTTTATAATGGCGTTGCAGGAATGTCCATTTTCTAGTAGCGTGCCTGTCGTGACCAAAAGTCCAAATTTTAATACCGTGAATTTGAATACTAACACTGGCTCTTTCTAGGGATGATGCTCTCCCTGTGAGGCATCAAGAACAAGTAGACCACTGTGCCTTTCCTCTGTGCATCCGTGCAACACAACCTGCAAACTTTTGCCTCCACAAACATCCACATTTATGCTCTTCCTAGTCTATTGGGCTTATGGAGTCATTCATACTTTTACCTGATCTCTGCAATCTTTATTCAAATTTTGAGCACACACTACTGAAAAAAAAATTATAGCTCCATACTAACAAACTGAAAAGAATCTTCATGCTTGTATGGTGAGCTTATTCTTTTATCTATTCCTACTTTTAACCAGTAAAAACTTGTTAATCATGTGAAATCATGCTTCCAATGAAGCCATGATAACATCCAGCTGACTGAAAAAACTTCTTGTATGAAAATAAAAAATGCAAGAGCCCATGGAATACATGAATGCAGTTCAAAAGGACAGAAGAACCAACCTTCTTTTGACAAAAAAAATCTGACATATGAACTGCTCAAAGATTCCATATAATCATCAAACGAATCAATGAAGCGATGAAGAAAAACCTCTTGTTGTTGTTTCAGCTGAAAAGCAGAAGGTCGCTGCATATCCTCTTCCTGATAATGGCTGCCATCTTCAACTGTTTGAAAATCTGAACATGACTGTGGATTGATTTCTTTGTTGATGATCGATGGTTTGATATTGTCTGCAGATTTAGGTTCAAGCATGGTAAATGAAGGCTTGCTGATTTGCAGAGATGGCTGCTCAACCACTTGTGATGAAAGCAGGATCAACTGTTCTTTTAGTACTTCAATATTTCTAGCATACTGTATTTCAATAGGACCTGAAATGAAAGGTACAGGAAGAGTAGAATTTGCCACAAATTATGTCTTCTCTGCTTCAGCATCTTCTCAAACTTTAGAGAAAAGGGAAACAACCTGATCTCGGTCTTCACAAGGCTCATCATACTCATCATATGAGGCACAATATATTCTCTAATGAATATCATATTTGAACTTTTCACAACATCCTTCAAGAAGTATATAAGAAGAATAATACCTCTTGCAATAATTATGGAAGGCTGCATGAAATTCCTGCAAAGAAGATATGCAGGCAATAGAGAATGACCGATAATATATCTGAGCATCACCATTTAATGAGTATACAAAAATCTTCATGAGAGCATATTCATGACATATATTCAACCGATCTATGCACTGATGAAAATCTATGAGATGTTGGGCATGATTATCCCCTTCAACTCCATGGAATATAGGAAGAAAGTCTGCGCATTCTGAGAAAGAAGGCACAGTATTAGGAAAACCAAGAATAACTGAAAAATTGAGAGGTGCAAACCTCCAAGCCAAGATAGCTTCCATTTACATGGTTGTCCCATATCAGTTAAGTCACCAACGGGTTCTTCCTTCATGGAGTGGAGTCGCCAGGTGAATGATGCAGTCCTGAATATGTAACCAACGCTTGTTCTCCATCAAATGCTGGCTCTGATCAATGTCGTTCTCCCAGGGAAGATTTATCATTCATCTTCGTTGCTTTGTCCTCGGAAACGACGTCAAAATATGTTAGTCCCTAAAGTTGCATTTGAATGCTAAGGGCAAGCTAGAGCATCATCAGATTATTGCAATAGTTTTTTATGGATAAATGTATATTGGTTTTTTGAAAGGTTGGAGGTTTCAACAGTAAATGAAGAAAGATAATACCAATTTCTGATTGTAAATAAGTTCCAGTCACACTTACTTAGTCAATGGTATTCAATTTAATAAAGTAGATAAAACCATAAGAATAAAGAAATATGCAAGTGCCCAATCTGTTCACCCACACAGGAAGATTCCTGATCCCAAATGTCATTCAGAAACATAAAACAAGGTACTCAAAAAACAAGTCTTGGAATGGGAAAGAAATGAGCGAAATCTTCACTACCTTATCAACATAACAAGACATATCAATGCATCGTAAAGATAACATGTTTTCTAAAGTAAGAAAAGCAAGAACGAGAATAGAGGAGAAAGTCTGCTCATCAAAAGGGTTGTAGCATTGAGTGTAAAATGAAAAAGTTTTTGCTTTACAATCATGAAAAAGAGTCTCAGTCCTGCATCCTAATCTTTCCTGAACCCTCTCGAGCATCGTTTTCAATCCTTCATTCAAAAGATTTATAGATTTACAATGAGAAGTTTTTTCTCCCAAATTGATGGATCTAGGATTTCTAAATACATAGATTAGTTTCTATTTTGCTAGAAATGAAATCCTTAAACCAAATATAAATACAGTTACAAATAGGTGTCGAATACTGAAGATGTTGTAGACCAATCTCCTTCTTTACTGTCAACAAATCTGCCTTTGACTGCTTCTTATTTGCCATTTGTTCATTTTCTGTCAATTGTGCCTTTAACTATTGAGAGGTAGTTAAAGCATGGAATTTGATCTCAAAAGGTCTCAAATGATGAAGATGCTCTGCCACTTCTGCTCAATATGTTGGCCTGAAGTTTTGGATCTAGAGTCAATATGCTCTGGAAATAAAAACTGCTTGACACCTCAACTACCATTTACTGTTGCCATGTGCTTTGGAAATCAGGGATGTAATGGACTATTTGAATATTCTACCACATGTTCATGGAATATTTGACTACTGCCGAAAAGTTCTCATCAAACCCTGGAGATAATATCTGACCTCCTAAAAACTTGGAACTAAAAGATACATCACTGCCTAAAGAAATGGATCAAATCTTTCTGCCACCCAATACTCTGCCATCTGGATCTACATAGGCTGGCCCTTTCTTCAAATACTTTTCAGGATGACGAGGGATAATTGATATTATAGACTTGTCAGGCATGGATTTCCTTAAAACCCACGTGGAATGACCTTTGAAAGCACCACTCTCTATCATCAAATCTATTTTTTAACCACCTAGTAATAAAACAGAGTCCAAAGCTATGATCAAAACATGTATTAAACATATTATTTTTTTAATAGGTCTTGTTTGATAAACGAGCAAAAATTCTTTCAGGGCATGAAGGAGGTCATCTCTCATCCAATTGAGATTATATCCGAGTCCTGACCTCATCAAGGTACTTCCAGTAATTACCTAAGAATATGGATCTGAAACTATCAAAAGTTTTCCAATTATGTTCCCATATGCAGTTAAATTTGTATATCCATCTTTCATACCATATTTCCACCATGTCCTTGAAAAAATTAGCAAGACCAACTATGATCTCTTGATCTATTTCAGAAATAGAATCTGGATCTATCTGTAGCTTAACCCTGTTCAGCTATGCCAATGTTGTATTCTTCTTTTCCACCTGTGATCAATAAAACTTTCAACAGTACAAGCCTGATTTTTGTGCATTCAGATGCCTCAAGCAAGATTCGCAAGAACAAGAGCTACAACACCTTCACCTTCTCACTGACATACTCTACAAAAAGTGCACATTCAATATCACATTCATTTTGGATGCCACAATTTACAATACCAACTGCAAGCAAGAATCCAATAGTCATATGAGTAACATTGTTACTAAAGTACTTGTGTAAGGCTAGCATCAATATAAAAAATGATCAAATTCAAACTTATAGCAATGTTGGCCTTTTCAAGTTTTTGTTCTTAAAGAGATAATTTCCTATGTTTTCCTTTTAGTGTGCTTATTTTATATCATGCGTGCAGAGAAGTGATGTTTAGGGCCATGGCCAGGCGTGCCTAAAAACCTGTTACTATATTTCTTCTTTCAATTATTGCACAAGCCCTTCCACTATCCATTTGGTGGGAAGTGAGCCACTGTTACAGGATATGCATGCTTCCCATACGCAGGGACTTCCAGGGTACAGATCGGGATCGATATCTATGGCACGTGGATGAAATATCTATCAAGGAATGGTACACGTGCCTTTAAACCCTGAGCACATGCTGACTTATTTGCTTTCAAGCAATCATAAGTATGAAGGGTTTTTACCTTGCGACAGGCTTCTTAAAGGGATTCTCCTTCATATGTCTTGGTTCAATTCTAACCCATGTATTGTCTTGTGGTAATGACAGGTGCTCAACATGTGAACTTGCAGGTTGGCATATGCACACATGTAATTTGATGTGTGGCATGAGCTAACTAATGGACACCTACGCAACATCCTTGCGACCTGGTTGTGGTCTATTTGTGATTATACTCATTGCTTTACCTTTCTTCTTGACAATCGAACCTCTACATAACATTTGATGAGTGTTTCTTCCATTGAGATTTGGCTTGTAATGCTGTCAGTCTTTATATCATTATCAGTCTCTTGTAGTTTGAATTTTAGCATCAATAGCATGAATATATTGTGGTGAACATAAAACTTTTGATGCCTCGTGAGCTCTTCCTCTATATGAATTAGCTTTCACTTGATGCTTAGCACTAGGCTTTGGCTAGGCTTGTGCTATGTTGCTAACTCGTTTGTGTGTTAATTACAGGAGCACTTGGCTCTGGAAATTTGCCCTTGAGGCAATATTTTTCTAAAATAAGCATGAAGACAAACTGACCTTTTGCCAATGTTGACTCTTGGCTGTATACAATATTAAACATAAGCAGTCTAGATATGGCACGAAAACAAATTTGACGAAGAATTTAAGGATTTTTATGATGCTTTATAATGGCACTGCAGAAATGTCCCTTTTCTAGTAGCGTGCTTTTCGTGACCAAAAGTCCAAATTTTAATACTGTGAATTTGAATACTAACAGGTGGAGTGTCTACTTGAAACATTGGACGTTTCAGAAAACTCCACACAAAGTTTTGATCCAAAAGTTCTTCATGCATTATCATGAATGACTGTGAAAACTTGCATACTCATATCCTTTTTAAGTGTTTTTTCTGTTTTTTATAATATTTTTTTTATAACTGGTCTTTCATTGATGTTGGAGAAAAAATTGAGGCTAAAGGTGTAGGTCGAGGTTCTGTTCCGTGCGTAGGTAGGGTTTTTCTCCTTGTTAGGGGGAGAGTTCATAGAGTTACGTGTAGGGTAGTTGGGTATTGTAGCAGAGATGACAGATACCAGATCAGGTCTGGTTCCAGAGGAAGTAATGTCAAGAGCTACCAAAAATTCCTTCAAACAAGTTGTCAAAGGGTCCCCTGACAAACAAGACGAGTATGTCGAGATAGTTGGGGTCTGCAAGGGGAAAACATAGACCTAGAATACTGATGGGAAAGAGACAAGTGAAATCATTTAGAAAAAGCAGTTGCAGAATGACTTTCTGACTAAGACAATAGAAAATCCCAAGCACGAGGTCACCTCGGCTAGAATTGGGAATTACATCAAAGGGATACAGGACCATGCCTTAATGGGGAAATTTATGGGAATCTATCCATTCGATAAAGCCTTACAGTTGTGGATAAACTCTAGATGGAAGGTTAAGGGGAAAATAGAACTATAGTTTGGGTCAAAAGGGTTTTTCACAACATTATTCACGAAACCTAGGGAGCGAGAAAAAGTATTCTAGGAAGGCTCCTATTTCTTCAACTCAGCTGATCAACATTTTTGTTTCTGGACTGAGAGGTTCACTCCTGAGAAAGAATAATTTACAATGGCCCCTCTCTGGATCAGGATTTACTCCTTTCCCAAGGAGCTTCGAGATTTTGAGATCCTTGAGGGAATAGGAAATACTATAGGATCCTTTGTCAAAGTTTCATAAGTAACAAAGGTGACGAGGTATATTTCTTACGCTATAATATGTGTTTATATGAATGTTGTTGGTGCCCTCCCAGAGTCGATAATAGTGTCTTACCAGGATGAAGAATGGGCACAATCCTTAGACTATGAGGATATACCCTTTCACTGTAGGAAATGCCATGTTCATGGCCATCTTTTCAAGGACTACTGGTACACACCAAATTCCCACACTACTAAGTGTTGCACTTGTGTATCACATTCTACTAAGTGTCACACTTATGTATCACAATATACTAAGATTTGATTTGTCACACTACTAAGTGTCACACTTATGTATCACATTCTACTAAGTGTCACAACTTTCTCATCATGTGGGAGTACTTTCCATGTTCCCTAGACATGATTGATGAAAAATACAACATTTGGAGGTCGAAATGCTACTTTTTACCCTGAGATTTTGACCCTTTTAAAGTATCATTGCTCCCTTGCCCATATATAGGGAGTGATGAACCCTAATTATTGCTCCTTTATCAGTTATAGGGGAGTGACACTATCGCTCCTTGATCACTTATAATGGAGCGATGAAGTGGTTGCAACTAAGCCACCTTATTTGTTGGGATAAATCCAGGAACATTGAGTTGGTTTTGGGTAGAGGATTCAAGACATATCTATTTGCTCCATCTTAGGCACCAAATCCCAACCTAATGAGCTAAATATTCAACCATCTTCCTGAAATATCCTATGATGGTTGTGCCTCCAATTCCTATAAAATGGAGGCCATTCTTGGGTAAAAAGGAGGAGAGAATTTTAGAGTCTCATACTTCTGATTGTGTGAGATCCAAGGGTGATGGAAGGAAGATCTTGGAGGAATTGCTACAACATCAATATTGAGATTGTAAGTGCTTCCATTTTGTTGGATTTCCGTTTAATACATAACTTGACCTATTCCTCTCATGCATATGTTTTCACTATATGGATGTCTATTGTTTTTTAATTAATCATAGATAGATTTGCTTCTGCTTAACAATATAGTTTGGAAGAAGGAGGTTTCACTTTGTTCCTTACAAGACTTTTCTTACACCTAGGAGCTTGGACATCAATATCAAAGGATAGATTAGAGAGGACAATCGACGTAAAAATGTAAGTCATTGATCCAGGTGGATATCAGTGGCCACCCACCTATTCCAACTGGCTCAAAACAGTCTTTTGGCTACTTACTATTTTTAGCATTTTTTTGGTTCCTAAACTTCTGGGGCAATTTTGAGGGCCTAAATGAAGTTTTTTTGGGATCAATGATAACCAAGGGATTTGATTGAGCCCCCAAAATGAATCTCCTCGACGATACCTTTCCAGTGATCTATTGTGCACCCCAAATGAATATTGTATTCCAAAGTTACACCCGTGGGAAGTTGATACACCAAACTACCAAAAAAGGGGCCCACAAAACTGTTGGCTTTTCATCTTTCGGGGTTAGGGTTTTGGATTTTCTTTATGTTAAAAAGGCCTTTAGAGACTCATTGTAAGGATCTTCTTGTGAATGCAAGTAGCTTTCACATCTCTTCTTAGAGATAAGATTCCACCATTCTAGGGAGTCTTTCACTCTGTATTTCTACGGTTTTGTAGATTTCCCTCATTAATAGAAATTGTGTATTACTATATCTCTGTTTTTATGGTTGCATATATGATATATTTTTATTATATTATTGGATATCCAAGATATATCTGTACATTTATTTATTATATCTCTGCTCTCATTTCGTGCCGAAAATAATCTGAATCAGTCATCCATCCATCTCACTCTAATCATTAAAATAGGTATAGGAGGAAAGTAGTACACTATTTGTTTTCTTCTGTCTTGGATCAAGAGAGGAATTGATCCAAGGGGGGTTTCACCTATATGCAAGGGGAATTTTACCATAACAACTTCCCCCTAAATATTCCCAACCCATTTAACAAAGAAAAAGAAGAGACAGACCAAGAAGGCTTTGTCAACATCCCAAGTAAAAGGAAGGCCAAAAAGCGCCAAACAAAACAACCAGGAGTACACTAGCCCAAGAAATTGAATAATAGATTTCAAATTATAGAAGTGGAACCCAGAGAACCTATCAAACCGAGGATCCAAAGAAGAAAAAGAATGAGACTAAACAAGGGCAGGAAATAGGAGAAGACTTAACCAATAGACATAGAATAGACACAAACACAGGGAAAGATGAGAAATAAGTGGATGAAGTAATGATGATGGAAAACCATGGCTCGAGATAAGACACAAAGAGAGAATAAGATCTGGATACAACCCAATACATGGGCCTCAAGGAAATTGCAGTGAAATATCCATCTCTTTGGGAAGCCCATGGAGATGAGAAGATCAATAACCTCACAATTTCTCAATTAAGGAAGCTACATAGAGATATGGTTAAGGGAAAATTCGTTGGTAGTATTCAAGGTTCAATATTAGTAGCCTTGGGAAACTTGGGAATAAATACCAACCCCCTTAAGGTGCTGAAGAAGATCCCTGACGAAGAAAAAAATAAAGGAAGGAAACCACATAGACATAAAATAGAAGAAATTGGGGCCCTAATGGTAGACTTAGGCCAAGTAGTTTGTCTCTCGGACAACTATTTTCCCTCCTTATCAGAATGTTAAACATGAATATTACATCATGGAATATTAGAGGTTTAAATGCCATGTTTAAACAAAGAATGTTAAAGAAAAGAATCACTTAGGAGAAGGATGATATAGTAATGCTTCAAGAAATGAAATGTGATGCAAAAAACATTAAAAGAATTACTCAGAAAATATGGACAGGATCTGAGGCAAAATGGATCAAAGTTGAAGGGGCATCAGGGGGGGTTTCCACCCTCTATGTAAAGTCTGCATCTACCTCAGTCTAGGACACATCACCGATCTCAACTGTTGCTCTGATACCAAACTGTAACATCCCCAACCACCCAGGTTGGGTGCCGCTGCTGCAACTCTTCCTTTGATACCAAAATGTAACATCCCCAACCACCCAGGTTGGGCCACATCACAATATATTAAATTATGTAACCCTAACCAAACATATTTTAACATCATCCAACATACTTTTGAACAATCCCACTTTGAAATTCCACTGTGTAGATTCTATGCTAAACACTAATATGTGCATTATTACTTGAAGTAATGTGCTCAACCTCAAACTTAGTCACACTACACTAACTTTCTCCTTTAATCACAACTTTAAGCAACATATATAACTCAAACAACTGCGTACTAGTGTATTGATCAGACATCACTACTGTGTACACAACTATCCTGGTGTCCCAGTGCGCATAAGAAAATCTAGCCTCTTGTGCACACAGAGTATTCTCTGCGCGCACGACCATTGAACATTCCCTAGAGGCTCATACCAAAATGATAAGGTTAAATTACAAGAGAATTGTCAACATCTATCATACTCAAGCACAACTAAAATAATGACTGTCATCGCCACACTTACATGTGCAAGTAACATTAAACAAAATAACAACAATTACTTATATGTGAAAACATACAAGAATTGAACCATATCAAACATAGATAAATAAACACACAGTAAGCAATACAAACACATAAAACACTTATATTTTATGAAATTCAGTGATTTGAAAAGATCTTTTAAAGACTATGGTTAAGTTTTTAAAGCATGAGTTCATTAACCATTTAGGAATTGAAGAAAGAGGAAGAATTAATGAAGTAACATGGCAACTATAATAAGATATACATATATGGAAATAAGCACAAAGAATCAGCAAACCATAACAACAAAAGTTGTTAATGAAGTTCGACAATATTGCCTACGTCTCCGGGCCTTTGTCTCAGTGGGTGAGGCTTTCTTATTTTTCTTCAAAGCTTAAAAATTACATCAGAAAAATGTCAAATGGATTACAAACTAATCTGGTTGTGTTCTTCTAGATCTCTAGAACCCAACACAACTGAAGACACTGAAAACAGATGAATGAAGCTCCCAGAAATGGCCTGCAAAGTTGCTCTCCTCAATGGTTTCCCTGCATAAAAATGGCTTTAACTGACAATTTCCTCAACATTTCTCCTTCTCTGAACCTCTCTAAGGCTGCCAAGAACCTTTGGTTTATATGGATTTCAATTTGGTAACATCCTCCCAAGATCTGGCCTAAAAAAGAGCTCCATATCCTCCAATAGTGGCCAAAATCTCCCAAAACAGGTTGAAAAATCACTAAAATTCATAACCTATGGTTGAAAAACCCAAAAAATGTGCATAATAGGGCGTAGCCCCCGAATTCCGAGCCCTTGGTCGCATGCACGCCCTCCATATGGCCTTGGGCTGGCTGGCGCTGGTCCTTATCCCCCAGTCTTGGCTCCTGGTCGTATGTGCTTGGCCATATGGTCATGCCCTTATCCCTCCATGCGCCATATATGGTTGTTAGGCCCTAGTTGTAGCCCCTAGTTGGAAAATGCTGGCCCTCGCCGACCGGGGCTTACCCCTAAAATCGCGCCTCTGTCAACACTTATACAAAATGGGTCGAATGTGGTTAAGCCCCAAGATGTAGCCCGGATGGTCCGCCCATGTTTGTTAAGCCCCAAGATGTAGCCCGGATGGTCCGCCCATGTTTTTTAAGCCATTGCATATCCCACGAGGTCCGGGGTTCGAATCGCTCGGCCCATAACAAATTTTTACCCAACCAAAAATTTTCAAATCCAGAGTGCCACGTGGTGCCCTATGATTGGGCCATGTGTCACCCTACGATTGGCCCATACTGCTGACGCAATGACCCAGTCACTTTCCATGTGTCAGTCCGTACTTCCATGTCATCCACCATACAGTCTAGTCACCCTCCATGTGTCATTGCCACGTCAGCCTACCATATTCCAAGCTGTCTTCCGTACGACCACGTGTCCACCTGTCATTGGGGCCACGTCACTGTACGAACTTCCACGTGTCATCCGTATAGTGTTAACTCAACCCGAAAGTGACAAAACCGAGTGACACGTGTCACCTTTGGGTGATGCCACATCAGCATGATGACGTCACCTGTCGTACCTGCTGACGTTAACATAGACTTTGAACTAGTTGACTTTTTGCCTATTTGGGATTTCGGTCAGAATGTGATAACTTTCGCATACAATGTCCATTTGAGGAAAATATTATATGGCCAGAATCAACAGGACGAGATGAACGCAATGGTGTTGGTTTTGCCCAATTATGAGAACTTTGATTTTTAGGCCTTCCTGGACCCATTTTGGTTCCTGGATCCATTTGGATCATTCACCAACTATGCGCATAACTCAGATGTTCCTCCTAGCCATAGACTCTGTGCTCATAAAATTTCAACAAAATGTCACCCTCGAGCTGGGACTTAACTCCACCAGGGAAAAAGGGCTCCCAATGATAGGCTAAGGTATGATGCTCAATAGAATTTCTTAGTCCAAGGTGCCCACTACCACAACTATCCTACAATCTCTCATTCCCCACACACCTGTCACACCTAAGGAAGTGTTCCCCTTATATGATCAATAATCCCTCGACTGCCTCACTTCCCTTCTAGGGTTACCAACAATAGGCTGGACAAGAAGTCTCTAAGTCCTGCAACTAATGCCCAATGCACCAGGGAACAATTCCCCAAAAAACTGTCACTTGGAGAGTATGCTCACGGGCCTAACAACCCACCTCTTTTACCCTAGGGTGATTATTACTTAGTGTAACCCTAGGGTGATTATTATCTAGGGTTACACTAGTTTAGCCTAGGTGTTAGATTTTTCACTTTTATGTGAGAATGTGGTTCACTTCTTTTTGGTTGTTGACATGGACTTAAGATTTATATTAATTATCAAACAAGTGAAATTAGAAGCAAAGTTGCTTATATATGCCTCGTAAAAATGATTTAAAGCAATAATTGTGGAATAAAAAAAACATATGAAACACATATTGCATTTTTTAATATTGGCATTGATGTTTAGATTGAGATTGGAAAATCACATCAAAATTGAATGTCATAAAAAAACATATGAAGCACATATGAAGCACATATTACATTTTTTAATATTGACATTGATGTTCCGATTGAGATTGAAAAATCACATCAAAGTTGAATGTGGAGAATATTAATGTCAATTTAATGGTTGTTTATTTAACCAAGTGAGGGAATGCTCGATAAATTATTCACTTGAGACATAAATTTTATTTACAATTTTACTTTTGCAATGATCAATATATCAATATATGAGGGATTACACATATAACTTTATTCATTACCCTGATTGACATTTATATTTGAACATGGGATTCATCTCGCATACCAATGAATTACTCTCATTTGTCGTCATCACCCTTCCTTCTACCACAATCGTCCGTTAATGCGCTTGACAATGAAATCCAACAAACCATCCAATGCATCCATATTTCTCTATATAAACCTTCCATTTATCAACCCTTTGTGTGACATGAGTATTCATGCAATGCATTCATCAATGCTTTTTGTGACATGTGTATTCATGCAATGTGTTGTCACCAACTGTTTGAGTTGGCTTTGCTTCCCTTATCAGTTGAGCGAAGCGTTACATGGGATAAAATATTCTTCTCTTGCCCGTGAACTGGTGTGGTGGATGCTTAGAAAAAATGGAGATATCAAATTTAGGCTAAGGTACAATGGGTTTAATTGCGTTATGATCCCGAACTGGTAGTGGCTCCCCAAATGGTTATGCTACTATTGGTTGTGGAAAGAATTACTCAATGAATGATCTATGCATTGAGGATTATAAATATTACTGCAGCATTATGTGCAATATGTGTAACTCTCTCCCTCATGGAAACCACAAAGGAGTTCAAAGTATATTCCAGGCGATTGTATTGTATGATCCTATGTAACATAGTTTCATTAAATTAATAATATCCACATCCATTCCACCTCATAATTGCAAGTTGAGTGTTGTGTTTTTGGTACACAATCAATAATTGTTGATCTCATAATTTGAAGTTGAGTGTTGAGTTTTTGGCACACAATCAGTGATTTTCAAGTAGAATATGGAGTATTTCCACTTATAGTTGACTTGATTATGCATCATTGAGTGATTATCAAGTAGAATATGGATTATTTCCACTTATAGTTGACTTGATTATGCATCATTGTGTTTCTCTCTCATTCGTTGAATGTGCATCATTATGTTTCTTCCACATTCATTATTGCTACAGATCATTGTGTTTCTCCCTCATTTGTTGCTACTCCCTCATTTTTTTATGCTAATGTGTAACTCTTCATTTGTAACAAAATGGTAAGTTTCGTTGTTGGTGTTAAAGCTTCATATGATAGCAAAACATAATGGTTCTTCATTTTGTAGCAAATCCCTCATTCATCATCGATGCAGATCATTGTGTTTCCCCATCATCCTTTATTACTGCGGATCATCGTGTTTCTCCATCATTCCTTACTAAATGTTAGCAAACATAATTTATTAGAATAGAGAAGATAAATTTACATTTTGTTGTATAAACTTTTTGTGTCTTTATTTACAAAATTATTTGTATGGATACTGGATAACTGATTTGAATATTTAATATAAACATTTGCCACTGAATGTTTTTCATTATTTTACTATAATCATGATCATGAGAGTAGAATTTCATCTTGGAAAGGACAAGCATATTAAATTATCAATTTGCCCAGAAAAAATGTTCATTTGACTCATACTCGTGACAAAAATCTATATTTGACTCATACTTGTGACAAAATATTTTTTTCATAACCAAGAATGGAGGAAAAGAAATGAGAATATTTAATTTTTACTTTAATGCTTACAAGATTGTTATAACCCTAAATTGCATCACACATGCAGACCTGGCATCAGGTGTAACACCCTGTTTCCCCCAATTTGTAAAAATAGCTATACTGGCCAAGAATTGTGACAAACTAAAAAATGTGAATGTGTGACGTGAATGGACCTTGTGAAAAAGGTCGATGAATGTGAATAATATATATATATATATATATATATATAGATAGATAGATTGCAGGACTGCTGAGAGGGGATATGCTGAAAAAGAGACCACGATGGCTGAAGAAAGGTGGTGGAAGGCACCT